>BGPR01002022.1:160369-172825 GCA_013235015.1 Araneus ventricosus
TTTTTTTTTGAGAGGGCGCGCAGAATATACTTTCGTCTACGGCACAAAATATGTTTTGGCCTAGGGCGTAGAAATGTTTAAATCCGGCCCTTTGTACGCAACGTTCTCGACGGTCGAATGTAACATGTCACCAGGAATGCTCAGCACAGCGTCCGAAATGTTGTCCTTTAAAGTCATCAAGGTGGGCACTGAAATAGGGGATAGTCCTTAGGCTTCAAATAATCCCACAGGAAAGAGTCAAATCAGGTTAGGTCCGGGGAGAATGGACATGGAAAACATTATTTCAAAATGCAATATACATATATTATTATCAACAGACCGGCGGGCCCCACTGGGCCTGGAACTCCGGGAATCTTGCCCTCCTTTGCTGCCCTCTCGGTGGGCCTGATCTCTTCTGTTCCGTGTAACCTAGGCATTGTACAGATAACACCTGTCTCCAAGTAACCTGGTTCAGATTTCCCATAGGGCCAATCTAGGCCAAGGATTATTGCGCATGTACAGAAGAAATAACAACCGTATATTTACGCATTCTTCAGTGTTATTTTTAAAGTGTCATATAAAATGATGCTTTTAAAATTTGCATTCATTACATTAAATATATTGAGCGATACTTTTTTTTGTCTTCTGTGGACCTTATCGTCTCTTGCCTTTGAACTTATTTGCATTAAAGCAGAAATAATAAGACCTGCCCACTTCAATGACCCTTCAAGCCTTTTCACGGATAAAAGTGCAAACGGAGAAGTTCCAATAGGTATTTCAGACAATTTCGAGAAATGGAGTATTTTATAGGCGTCATTATTTCGTTGTTTCACAAGTAGTGTAATTTTGAATTTAAAATTTAATGTGGTTCAAAGATTACAAAGATTGTATTAAGTTCTTATATGTTTCAAAAATAAACTACTGTATATTTAATTGAAAATAATATATTAACTTTTTTGAGAAGGGAGGGGCCGGGCGCAGAATATGATTCCGCATAGGGCGTAGGAATGTGTAATTCCGGCACAGGGCCAGATTACTAAATAGGCGGTGTATGGGCCCCGCAACTTTCGGGGGCCCCAGATTATTATTTTTTTAAAATTATTTTCAGGGCTTTCATTTGATTTACAAGAGCTGTATACTCGGCCTTACTGAAATTAAAATGAAGTATCGTTTACATTACAGAAGCTATTCGTGGGATTTTTTTCATGTTTTCAAATTCGTTAGTAGAACAATGTGTCACAAGTCAACAGTCCTGACGAATTTTATATTAGAAATTGTGTTAAAATGGTTTTGTAATTTTTGAACTCTTTTATTTAAATTGCTTTTTAAATTTTAATCTTTATACTCGAGATTGTAAAACCAATTTTTTTTTAGAATGACGCACAAAGAAAGGATTGCTATTTCAGTTTGTCATAATGTTTGTTACTGAGAAACTGCTTATATAGAGATTAAATTAAAATGAATAAAAAATATCCGGTTTTGGAAGTTGGGGTGGGGGCCTCGAATCTTACATTGCCTATAGGCCCCTACAGGGGTTAATCCGGCCCTGCAAGTAATTCTCCTATACTCCATTGAGGAGTTAAACATGAAAATGGCAATTTAATTTCTTCAGAACAGTTTCAGCTCGCCTTTATTTTACCATGCGTCCTACAATAGGAATAAGAACAAACAGCAACGCGAAAACGTCAAAAACATACTATGACAGTCTTGAAAAAAAAAAAAAATTGGAAAATTAGAATCCTTTTCATAAAAGGAATAATGATAAATTTAAATGTCTTTTTTTCCCTAGATTTTTGTCACAAATTTACTAACGAAAGTTGTAGTAGAAAATCTCATGCACATTGGCAGAGTGCTTAAATATATAAAACCAGCGGGAGTGGTCTCCCCTAAATTTCCTCGTATTCATCTCGAAAAAGGTGCTGTTTCCCCTCCCCCCGCGTGGATAAAAAAATTCGAACCTATTGTAACCCAGGATCCAATGACTATCAGAAAATATTTACATAAAAAATCAAATTCAAAGAGATGCGTTCCGATTAAATGCGTACCGATTTCTACACTTTCTTGGCTCAAGGACAAAGTCACATAATCCTTCCGCGTGCACAGATTGCTACCAGTACGCATGCGCATGGAGATAGCGGACTCGTTGGAGATGCGAATATACAGACCGACAGACAGTCAACCTTTTGACGGATTTGGCCCAAAATTATACGGACCTACATTCATGACGTTAAAACTGTATATGAAATTTTATTCATCTAGCTTTTCAAGTTTTTACTTTCTCGTATACGAAGTATACAAAGAGAAAGTATTGTAATCGTCAAAAAATTCGAACTCGAGATTTTGACGAATCTCCACATTTTAGACCTCCCTGAGTCCGAAAAACACAATTTTGGAATTATGTCTGTGTGTCTGTCTGTGTGTGTGTGTGTGTCTGTCTGTGAACAAGATAACTCGAAAACTATTAGAGCTACGGGGATGAAATTTGGTATGTGGTCTTTCAACATAATTTGTAGGTTTCTATCAAATTTTGGACAAAATCCGTCAACGGAAAGTCTGTCTGTCTGTATGTCCGAAGTCATGCGAACACTATAACTCAAAAACTTGAATAGCTAGATGGATAAAATTTGGTACAATGTTTTATCATCATGAATGTAGGTCCGTATAAAATTATGGGCCAAATCCGTCAACGGGCTGACTGTCTGTCGGTCTGTATAATAGCATACTTGTTCTACTCCATGCGCATGCGTAAATGCCTGTGCAAAGAAGGGATACTCCGAAGACTTGGCAGTTTGCCAAAAACCAATTCTGGCGGCGAGATTTTGTAAGGAAGCAAACATTTAGGGCGTCTCGTTTTACTTGCGTATTGGAAGCAATCTCTGCGCATGCGCAAGCTATTCTCCTGTTTTCTTCTCCGCACGCGGAACTTGTATTGCTCGAGTTTGATAAAAAATAAATATTGCGAAGTTTTAATACATACGTATCTTTTTGAATATGATTCTTCACCTCAATATTTTACTATCACTATAATCAACAATGAAAAACCTTCTGATAGTCATTGCATTCTGGGTTACAGTTGGTTCGAACTTTTTATCAACGCAGGGGGAAGGGAAATGACAAATGTTTGAAAAGTATACGAGAAAGTTTAGAGTAGGCCACTCCCGCTGGTTGAGTTATAGCGTTCGCATGACCACGCACATACAGACAGACAGACTTCCCGCTGACGGATTTCGTCCAAACTTTGATAGAAAGTTCACATAGAAGTTCACATACCAATCCTGTTCACATTTCATCCCTGTAGCTCTAATAGTTTTCGAGTTATCGTGTTCACAGACAGATACACAGACATAATTCCAAAATTGTGTTTTTCGGACTCATGGAGGTCTGAAACGTAGAGATTCGTCAAAATCTCGAGTTCTAATTTTTTCAAGATTACAATACTTTCTCTTCGTATACGAGAAAGTAAAAAGCATGAGAAACAGTACTGATGAATCAATTGCCACTAACTTTAGTTTTGTTAATAACTTTACTTTTAAAAATTACTTTCGTTTTGTACGAGTAAAAATAATGTAAAAATCCACTAACAGAAAAAACCAGAGGGAGTGGTCTCCCCTAAACTTTCTCGTATACTCCTAACACATGTAGAGAAAACTAGAATAATAAAAGACGTCAAATAAACTTCCGTCGCAAGTAAACCAAAGTTGGAACCACGCGTGGTTTGAAGGATCAAAACAAATTCAAATCCTCTGCTCATTCTTTTGCGCAACAGGACCTGGCGAGACTCCCTAAATGTTTGCTTCCTTACAAAATCACTCCAGAATTTGTTTTTGGCAAACTGCCAAGTTTCGGAGCGTCCCTTCCTTGCACAGGCATTGCCACTAGTAGGCATGCGCAGGGAGTTAGTTTCAAAACTGAACAAGTATGCGATTATACAGACCGACAGACAGTCAACCCTTTGACGGATTTGGCCCAAAATTTTATACGGACCTACATTCATGACGATAAAACTGTGTATAAAATTTTATCCATCTGGCTTTTCAAGTTTTTGAGTTATAGCGTTCGCATGACCTCGAACATACAGACAGACAGACTTCCCGTTGACGGATTTTGTCCAAAATTTGATAGAAACCTTCAAATTATGTTTAAAGACCACATACCAAACTTCATCCCCGTAGCTCTAATAGTTTTCGAGTTATCGTGTTCACAGACACACACACAGACACACATACAGACACACACACAGACAGACATAATTCCAGAATTGAGTTTTTCGGGCTCAGGGAGGTCTAAAACGTGGAGATTCGTCAAAATCTCGAGTTCGAATTTGTTGACGATTACAATACTTTCTCTTTGTATACTTCGTATACGAGAAAGTAAAAAATACATTACGAAATACAAAATTTTAAAAAAAATGCTGAAAGAAAATATTAGCACTAGAGCATGCATCACGAACTTGCTAACTTGCTGGTTTGTCTGTAATTGAATCTTTGATTGCAGAAATCACGTGAGTCAATAATACCAAAATACGTGGAGCTTTAAAAAAAACTGATTAATTTTTTAAAACAATGATTTTTACTTTCTCGTATACGAAGTATACAAAGAGAAAGTATTGTAATCGTCAAAAAATTCGAACTCGAGATTTTGACGAATCTCCACGTTTTAGACCTTCCTGAGTCCGAAAAACACAATTTTGGAATTATGTCTGTCTGTGTGTGTGTCTGTGTGTGTGTCTGTGAACACGATAACTCGAAAACTATTAGAGATAAAGGGATGAAATTTGGTATGTAAACTTGAAACATAATTTGTAGGTTTCTATCAACTTTTGGACAAAATCCGTCCACGGGAAGTCTGTCTGTCTGTATGTTCGAGGTCATGCGAACGCTATAACTCAAAAACTTGAAAAGCCAGATCGATAAAATTTGGTACACAGTTTATCGTCATGAATGTAGGTCCGTATAAAATTTTGGGCCAAATCCGTCAACGGGTTGACTGTCTGTCGGTTTGTATAATCGCATACTTATTAAGCCTTCGTTTCAAAACTATCTCCACGCGCATGCCTACTTAGCTATCTCTGGTATTAAGCGGGAGGATTACGTCCTTGAGACGGAGTTTGTGATTAATGTGTTTTATCTCCTGTTATGCTTTCGCTCGCTCGTATAATAGCGGATCTTGCTGGAGTGTGATGGAAAATAAATATTGCTAAGTTTTAATACATAGGCATCTCTTTTAATATGATTCTTCACTTAAATATTTTACAATCACTATAATCTGCAATGAAAAACCTTCTGATATTCGTTGCATTCTGGATTACAGTAGGTTCGATTTTTTTTATCCACGCAAGGGGAGGGGAAATGACAAATTTTTGAGCAGTATACGAGAAAGTTTAGGGGAGGCCACTCCCACTGGTTTTACCTGGTAGATTTTATATACCTATAATGTGACTTTACTTGATTCTTATCATTTCTTCACTGATCATGCAAATTAAAATGCGAATGAACCGTTTTGAATGTGAAAACAGCATAAACGTAATTCTGAAATAAGGGTGGCGCCAGAGGGGGATTGGGCGGGCCAGGCCCCCTCCCGTCGGGGCAACTGGGCCCCCCCCCCCCATCGGGAAAAATTTTGTATCCCGTCGGGTAAATATTTGTACTAGGTATTCAACTGTAGTTGATAAATAATAATCTGGCGAAAATTTCAGACCAATTTCATTACACTCGTCCCCCCCATACAAAAGGTCGTACCTCCTTGTCGGGCAAATCGGGACCTCCAATCGGGCAAACTCTAGCGCCATTCCTGTTCTGAAAAGAAAGATTGACTCATGCTGTTTCTACAATCATTGATTAAAATGCATTTTTATTCTTTTTTAAGCCTTTGTTTCTTCAAGGCAGCTGAAAATACTCAAACATTTTTATTTATGAGCATATCTTGCTCAAGATTCTGCGAAATTTTATTGACTAACAACACATGCATTTCAACGTGATGTCAAGTTTAACAAAGTAGTTGACAATCGTATTTTTATCAATCATTTGTTAGCAAATGCACTTCTGAAAACCTCTACACGTTTTTAAAATCTCCTTTAAAACGTTTTTTAGATAGACATTATCGACGTATGAAAAGGAGAAACTCCCTTGAAAGAATTAATGTTTAAATATTTACCGCGTTATCACCAGAATATGCATACAAACTTAAGATTTATCTAACGTACTTAAAATAATGATGACCATGGAATAACAATGTAAATAAATGCTTCATTTCAAGTTGAAAAAAATTTCTTTTTGTGCTAGCAGTTTGTTATTGTATTTGTGGTTGTAGAAATATAGAATTTCCAGTAAATTGGGTGCCCACCAAAAGGAACAAAGTACACAAGATTGTGTGTTATGAAGTTAGAATGTTCCCAGAATACATTTTATCGTGTTAACATTTCTGTCGAAGCAAACATAAACAGAAATTGAACTGTTTTGTTGATGCATGCATCGAATGACTACAATAAAGTACCGTTTATACGTCTTTTAAGCGACTGACGTAAAACGTTGCATACAGGGCCGGCCCGAACAAAAGCGGGGCCTAGTGCAAAGTAGATTTGCGGGCCTTCAAACTAATTTCGTAAAGCAAAACAATAATTTATTGCATTTTGCTATTTATTACACTGCACAAATTGGTATATTAAGGACTTATGGAACACGCGAAAATTATAAATTAAATTATTTGATTTATGAACGATTTTGAAGGTAATTAAAATGTTAACTTTATTAAAAATAATTCAAAAATAAAAAACAATGAATTATGAGAAAGATTTTTCTGTAGATACGACGGTCAATAAGGTAAATATAATTTTCAGAGCAGTCACATAATTTTATTACAGTTCAGATAAATTAAATTTTAAATAAGTATTATAATATTGTGACCCTGTTATGCAAAGATCGACGACAAATTGTGATTTCATTAAATAAATCAATACTATTCATTTTGTCTTGCAAAGTCGCAATTAAGTATCAACGTTTTCAGACAGTTTGTCAATAACATCCTAATTACATAAAAATTCTTATGATGCACCATATTCGTGATAAATTTCGAATATCTTCTTAAAAGAAAAAAATGTAACTATAGATAATGACTAGAAAATATTGATTTTGGAAATATTCTTTGACAGATGAAACAGCTGATCAATTCCTTAAAATCAAAACTGGTTTTTTTCCCATCAAGTTCTTTTATTCTTACATTCAAGTGCCACTTTTTTCTAACTCTGCCACTATTTCCTTTGCAGTTATTGAAAGAAGTTATGAATCCCGATGCACGATACTTTTCAAAAAAATTTAAAAGGCCTTCTAAATGTGAATTTGTATACTGATAACTTTATTAGAATTCTGATATATCTCGCTAGTAATATTTACTTCATTCAGTATGTCATTCCAAATAACTAAACTTAATGAGTGAGTGAGTGATTGGGGTTTTATGGCACAAGGGCCAGAATTGGCCAAGCTGTGCCAAACTATGTAAAAAACAGAGCAAGATAAAAATGTGGAACTAATGTATATAAAAAAAAAGTGTAAACATTAAAAAATGTAAAAAGTGCTTAACTAAACTTAATAAAAAATCAAATGAAGTTTATTTTCGATTGATTGGATTTAAGATTTATTTTTCATGTCAATAGCATATTCATAAAGAAAAAATTCAAAGCTAGAGAAAATTGCTATACTTGAGTGTGATCTCACAGATTTCATACATTCGAAGCCACATTTTCTCGTTGTTTCTAACGGTGGTTTCGGAGTAAGTTATATGAGAGGCTTTTTTAATATATGCCAGCACATTACAGAAGTTGCAAAAATGTTTTATTAACTCTCTTAAGTCTGGAAAAATGAATTGGAGACTCTTTTTTTTTTACACCCCTGGGCTGTAGCCCAATTAGCTCACTGGATAAGACGGCCCTGTCAGCGAGATTCGAATGCAGAGGTCGCCACATATTCAGTCCAGAGAAGGCGTTCTTAAATTATGAGTTCCATCCTCGAACAGTGGCACCCCTACTTTTTGCGGGAAAAATTAAATTATTTCATTTTAGCTGCCTACAACAAGGAATTAAAAAAAAGCAAAGGTATTAGGGAAAGGTAGCTAATTTTGTAAGTAAATTTTTAAATTTTATTGCCTACACCCTTTATTCCCAGGTGCTGGTTAGATGTCTCTAAATTTTTTGCCCCCTCCTACTTTTTCCACCAATGTTCCCGAATGTGGCCACGCTGATTAATTTTAAGATCATGAAATCTTTGATAACATATGCTTTTGTTTTTCATTCTCCATTATTAGTATTGTTACGAATCTGTAATGCCGTTTTCCCCGACCTTGGCAGCAAATTTGGAGACTTGGCAACAAAATGAAGGTTCTAGAAAATACAAGAAATATGGCCTATCTCTCTTAGGAACCTAGATATGGAGATTTTTCTAGAGAATTCCAGGTGTCGTCACGCCCTATTGGAAAATCCATAAATACAGAGGTGCTCAAATAAGGAAATAATATCTTTGGAGTTCTGTTCGCAGTGCGAATTGGCCAGATGTTAGACGCTGGGCGCTATTTATAGTGTTGTTTCTGTTATTATTAGTGATTTGCTGTCTGCTTGTGTTGCTAATCTGTACAAGTGCTGTTTTTCTTGTCACTTGTGCCTCGTGTTTTTCTGCAATATTCGCGGAATAAAGCGTCATTTTCCATTATTCAGCTTGTTGGACTCTTTTCATTGTACAACCAGAGACCATTTTTCGTAACGGCATGCGATATAATGATGAAAATCATCTTGTTAACTGCATTAATTTTTTCAAATACTGTATTAAACGAATTTCATATATTAATAAGTACTTCATTACCATATTTTAATTTCCTACTTCAACATATAATTGGGGTTGAGAAAGGTTTTTTGATAGAAAGTAGGGCCGTAGAAACATTTTTGGACTGAAAAGGAATATTGAGTGGAAAAAGTTTTCGTAGTCTTGCTCTGGGACAGCTTTTCTATTGAAAAAAAAAGACTAACATTTCCAGGATTTGAACCAAATTAAAAGAAAAAGAGAGGGGAAAAAAAAAACCATTCTTTCAGTGGGAAAAATAAAACCTCACCCATAAAAGTAGGTTAATAAGAAACAGAAAATATATTTTAATATCAATTATTTAAAATTATAATATTTATTGGAGGGTATGGGCAAAATGAATAAAAAATAGTTGGAAAAGAAGGCTCGTGATGAAATCTGACATGGAAAGTTGGGACCCATTTACTAAAAGCTTACCCGCTGTACTGGTTAGTTTAGTCTAGTTGTATTACCATACATTTTTTACTTTCTGTTATACGAAGTATACAAAGAGAAAGTATTGTAGTCGTCAAAAAATTCGAACTCGAGATTTTGACGAATCTCCACGTTTTAGATCTCCCTGAGTCCGAAAAACACAAGTTTGGAATTATGTCTGTCTGTCTGTGAACACGATAGCTCGAAAACTATTAGAGCTACGGGGATGACATTTGGTGTGTAGTGTTTAAACATAATTTGTAGGTTTCTATCAAATTTTAGACAAAACCCGTCAACAGGAAGTCTGTCTGTTTGTATGTCCGCGGTCATGTGAACGCTATAACTCAAAAACTTGAATAGTTAGATGGATAAAATTTGGTGCACAGTTTTATCGTCATGAATGCAGGTCCGTATAAAATGTTGGGCCAAATCCGTCAAAGGGTTGACTGTCTGTCGGTCTGTATAATTTACTATTGAAAACAATCCTGTGTCTCCACGCGCATGCATACTGGAAGCAATCTTCTGTGCACGCGAAGGCTGTGGAGCGAATTACGTCAGTTTGTCCTTGAGCCGGTAAGAGAGGAAAATCGGTGCGCGTCTCTTTGAATTTGATTCTTCACCTAGATATTTTTCAATCACTATAATGAAAAACCTTCTGATAGTCATTGGATTCTGCGTAACAGTAGGTTCGAATTTTTTTATCCTAACGGGGGAGGGGAAACAGCACCTTTCTGGGAAAGTATACGAGAAAATTTAGAGGAGAACACTCCCTCAGGTTTTTTTTTTTTTTTTTTTGCTAGTTCGATTAATCCCAGTTGGTCTGACGTAATTAGCCAATTCCGTGATAATCTTGTTTGATAGTAATACATATTTAAGACTTTCTTTTCAACTTAGCTTAATAATTAAGGTATTATTTAATATTATTCTTTTTAAAAACAAAGAAATTTCAAATGAGTAAGAGATGAATTATTGATTGTTATCCTTGATGAAAATACGGATATCCTGTCTAAATAACTTTTGTTTAATGTAACCGCGGAAGCGTTTTTTCCTGAAATAAAAATAAAACAAACGAATATTTGAGAAATTTCGCAGATTATTATTCGCGTTTTCTTATTTTGGATATTGCGAAAGAAATGCTCATTATATAAATTTCAACATCACTATCAAAACAACTCTGAAATAATTTAATTGTGTTTTTTTTAGCAGCGTAGTTTTCTCAAATATGTGTGGGCAACAAATACATCCTCGAGCTGATGATGCATCAGAGTGCTTGTTTCATCGGACACAGAGATTTGTTTTTACTTCTAATTCGTCGCCTTCGGTGAGGGTTTTTCCACAAACTGATATTTTTTAAGCTTGAATCTTCGAATAGAAATTGTCAAACTGCAATTTAAACTATGTACAGTAAAGCACCGTTTATACTTTTCTCGTTTATGCGTCTTTTACATTTATATACGTCGTTTCATCACAGTCCCGATTCACTCATATTCATTGTAACTAGCAGTACGCGCACAGCGTTGCCCGTGGAATCAGGACTTCAAACCAGCGGGATTGGCCTCCCCTAAACTTTCTCGTATACTTCTCAAAAATTTGTCATTTCCCCTCCCCCTGCGTGGATAAAAAATTCGGACCTACTGTAACCTAGAATGCAATGACTATCAGAAGGTTTTTCATTGTAGATTATAGCGATTGTAAAATATTTAGGTGAAGAATCAAATTCAAAGAGATGCGTATGTATTAAAACTTAGCAATATTTATTTTCTAGCAAGCTCCGCTAATGCATGTGCACAGACATTAATTACTTCCAGTACGCAAGTAAAAACTAGGTAAAGAATCAATTTCAAAGAGATGCTTACCGATTTTCCGCTCTTGGACGACTCAAGGACAAACCGACGTAATTAGCTCCATAGCTTTCGCATGCACAGAAGATTGCTTCCAGTACGCATGCGCGTGGAGATGCGGATTCTTTTCAAAAGTAAATTATACAGACCGACAGACAGTCAACCCTTTGACGGATTTGGCCCAACATTTTATACGGACCTACATTCATGACGATAATACTGTGTACCAAATTTTATCCATCTAGCTATTCAAGTTTTTGAGTTATAGTGTTCCCATGACCGCGGACATACAAGCAGACAGACTTCCCTTTGACGGATTTTGTCCAAAAGTTGATAGAAACATACAAATTATGTTTAAAGACCACATACCAAATTTCATCCCCGTAGCTCTAATAGTTTTCGAGTTATCGTGTTCACAGACAGACATGATTCCAAAATTGTGTTTTTCGGAGTCGGAGAGGTCTAAAACGTGGAGATTCGTCCAAATCTCGATTTCAAATTTTTTGACGACTACAATACTTTCTCTTTGTATACTTCGTATACGAGAAAGTAAAAAGTGGGTGAAAAAAATGCCCACAATGGCACCAAAAAGTTTTGAAAACAAAATCAAAACAAAAAAATACACATTATAGATATTCCCGCTTATTTTTCTTTGCGAATGACGTCACCTGCCGCGAAGAAGGTCACGTTGCAACAATGCATTGTGGGATGGTCCGGAGAAGCTCTCGCTGTTAAATCTCGCTACGAAAAAACTGTGAACCGATCAGGGAAAAATTCATTTTTAAAAAACGAAAAAGATATTTTAATAGTTCTTGTTTTAAATCTGACATAAACGTTCCATTTGTAGGCTGAAAAAAAAATGAAAATTATAGAGATGTTAGAACGCAGATGCGATAATTTAAAGTAATCTTTATTAAAAATTACCATAAAAGTGATTATTTTTCAAAAATTTCTCAAAATTCAGTAAATTACGTTAGACGTACGAAACAAACTTCATTAGAACGGAAATCGTTTGTTCTTTCCGATGGTGTAACTGCTTTTTTTTTCGTACAATTATTCGAAGCCATGCTATTGAGAAATGAATGCGAAAAATCACTCAAAACAACAGAAAATATTAAATAAAAAATTTTCTAGATTAAATTTCAAAATTTCGGCTTCGAGGTGCAGTGAGCCGCAATTACGACTACCTGTGTGCCAAATTTCATGGCTGTAAGTGCGATAGATTCGTCTGGACATCGCAGACACACACATAAACATTGTCTTTTATAAGTATAGATGACTAGCAGTACGCGCACGGTGTTGCCCGTGGAATCAGGACTTCAACAAAATGAAGGAAAAAAAAAAAAAAAAACGCCCACAATGACACGAAAAAGTTTTGA
>BGPR01002022.1:180766-201958 GCA_013235015.1 Araneus ventricosus
TCCATGTGAATATTTGTTTCCAACGATTATTGCGACTTTCTATCGTTATACAAGAGCTGTAATCATTCGAAAATGCATATCACAACAACAGGAAGGGCTCTAGAATTTGTCCGATGGGGTGACCCGATTTGCCCGACAGGGGGGACGAGTGTAATGAAATGGGTCTCAAATTTTCGCCAGATTATTATTTATCAACTGCAGTTCAATACCCCGTTCAAAAATTTTCCCTGACGGGATACAAAATATTTCCCCGAAGGCGGGGGCACAGCATCCCCGACAGGGGGACCTGCCCCTCCCGGTCCCCCCTCTGGCGCCACCCCTGGTCTTATTCTCAAGATTTTAGAAGACAAAATTGGGTATGTTGCTTGAAAGCAACACTGGGATTTTAAGGGTTAAATTTTTCTTTTGCTAAAAAGGCAAAAATAATTGCTTTCTCTAGATATTTGGAGAAATTTTCTTTGCCGACACTTTTGGCGTAAAGACGAGTGTTGAAATCATTGCATTTAAAAAGGAAGGGGGTATATAATCTACAGTGTGTAATCATTTGATAATCAATTAAAATCAGTTGATTTGTTAGAAAATGAGAAATATGGCTGCTAGGCGAAATTTAACCCGGCCCGGATTTCTCTGATTGGCAAAGCTCGCTTTTGATGCGAAAAATTTCATCTCTTCGATGCGTCACAATGATTCACTCTTCATTGAAATATAAAATAAATAACTAGCTGTATTAAAAGTTAAATATAAATAGAAGGAATGACTCTTAACCCTCCGACTGCCGAATTTTTAAAAATTACTATTTAGATGCAACGTTTGTAAACATTGTCGCTTAACAAGCAACGCCATCTATCTCAATTTTTTGAAATTTGAAAACGGAAGAGTCAAGTGAATCTTTCAACACCAATACAAAATATTTCTAAATATTTTTTCACGTCTGGTTGGGATCCGCTGTTTCATGTTCGCATCAGATGTTAAAAAATTCTGAAATATTCGCTATTGGTTGTGAAAAATTCAATTAAATCTTCCTCTTTGAAATTTCAAAAAAATGAGATAAATGGTATTATGTTAAGCGACGATGTGTTCAAATCCCGTTGAACCAAGCAAATCGTTATTTATATGCAAGGGATTATAAATATAATATGATTCAACGTTTTAGAAGTAGTAAGCCCATTAGCTTGCGAAAATCGCAGGATGCAGCAGAAAATAGACTTACTTTCAACCCACGGAAATCGCGGGATAAGCAGACAGAAGGTTAAAATGCACAATTAGGTTTTTATCTACAGATAATAATATTGAAAATGTGCTAAAAGTATTTTTTTTATTTAAGTTTAATGAAATTTTGATTATTATCCGAATTTACTTGCACCACTTATTTTAACTCTTTGGAAGCGGGAAACGTAAAAGTAAGTTTTTCTCGAATTACCCAACATCAAAATTTTAATTCAAGAATTTGACTAGCGTACTAGTTTAGATAAGTTAGAGATGTTAATAGATGCTTGCAGGATATTTGATTTGATTTGAAAAAGGGTTTTTTTTGGGGATTTTCAGCTACAAAGGCTATTATCCTCTATTCATTCCAAAGTTCTTTTCAATCCGTAAACAAAAAAGAAACGAAAATTGCCATCAAAAGATGGGCTAAATTATTGCCGATCTGATTCGGTCAAGAGAAAAAAAAAAAAAAAAAAATGGCGCCCTCCTAGAAAGGTCTCCATATTCTTTTCTCTTGCAGAATACTTCCGCTTATTCTTTTATGGTATGTATATTGTCTTGAGCAAGCACATTTACGGTTCTGGCTTTTCATTTGAGCTTGCGTCTAATTCGTATCCCGCACGCAATGTGTTAAATTTCAAAGAGAACTTGATTAATGTTTTTTAAAAAAAACTGTGCCTTAAAATATGGCAGCTCTTTTTCTTTCCATTCTTGTTCTTCAAACATGTGTGAACACCAAAACATATGCTCCGAGCAGCCACTGTTTTGGTACTCAAGACATCGGTTTTGCGCTATCATGGTACGACAAACAACAAACAAGATTAGGACCGTTGAATTCTGTTCTGTTCAGTCATCGGTGTTTCAAATGATACTCTGAAGAGCTTGGACAGCCGTCCTACATGCCTAAACTCATCTCCCTGATAAGATAATGCGCCAACCACTGCAGAAGGCAGAGTCAGACGAGTGGTAGGGGGTCGTCTGTCCCCTTATTATCCCAGAGTGGGTCTTATTTCCTTTACATAATGAGTCACACTGTTGAAGTTGTTTACAAGTACAGTAAAGCACCGTTTATATGTTTCTCATTTATACGTCGTTTCATCACAGTCCCGATTCATTCGTATTAATTGTAATGATTGCTTCGTTTATACGACGCAAAGTTCGGTCGGTCGTCGTTTTCTCCGTTTCTAAGATGTTAAAATTTCCTCCTTTCAAGTACGTGAACTGGGATACTGATATTATGACTTTGAGATTATTTACAATTGATGAATTAACGGAAGACAAATGTCGTGTGCTAATTTAGCCAATGATGAAGAAGTTTTTCCACGTTCATAGGGCAATCCAGGCGAAAATTGGGGCCGTTTTGCGGCTCCTTCACAAAATTCCACAAAATAAAAACGGCCCCTTCACAAAATTCAAATTCATAAAAATGACCCTTTCACAAAACTCAAATTCACAAAAACGGTCCCTTTTTTTAATCTGACTTCTTTTTTAAAAGTTTTTGAATGAAGTATTGCTGACAAAATATATGCACGAGTATTTTTTTTTCAGTATTATATCAAATTACTGCATATATTTGGTTCAATGAAACATTTTTGATATTAAACGTTAAATTATAGAAACATGACTGCTAAAATTAAAAGTTTTACATGATAAGAAAAAATTTCACAAAAATATTTTTATTTTTCACAAAAATAATTTTTTTTTTCACAAAAATAATTTTTTTTCACAAAAATATTTTTATTTTTCACAAAACATTTTTATTTTTCATAAAAATATTTTTATTTTTCACAAAAATATTTTTATATTTCACAATTTTTTTTTCAGAAAAATGGGCCCCTAAAAAAAACCTGGATTGAGCCCTGACGTTTCTTTAAAGACGCAGCGGACTCCATTGAAAAACTTCGAGTTTATTTCTTTTGTCAAAGACATATTATGTAGCGAAAAAACATTCAATGAAATTCATTTAATTCATAGTGATGTACTTAACCGCTTAACTTAACAGCCCGAGAATACTCGTGCATCGAATTATCGCATTTTTGGTCTTAAAACTAAAATTTAATCATTAATTATCTTTATAATTTTACACAAAAATTACCTAGAATCCATAAACACCTCAAGTATTATATGCCTTCTGAGATGAATAAAAACGACAACCGCTTACCAAAACAGAAGAGAGCATCTTATTAGCAAAGAAAATTGTTAAGTTAAGTGGTTAATATTCACAGACGATAAGCACGTCAGACGGCAATTAAATATTTTTTTTAATTAAACGCCTACCTTTATGCACATAAATCGTATAAAATATACATAGTTAGTACTCAAAGATATATAGAAAAGGTATGATTTTTCTCACTTTTATGATAAGTGATTAATTTTAACCTCCCAGCTGGCGCGCGTATGCAAGTGATACTTGCATTGTGCATCGTATTACATACTATATCGTTCTTTTATAAATTTAAATGCAATTTTTATTTGTAAAATCTTTGTTTGCTATTAAGCTAATAACTACAGATAACATAAATAAAAGTTGTATTTATTGTTGTAAAACAATACGATATATATATGTAATAATCTCGCTTAATTTTGCTTTAAACTCTAATATTATATATTTTAAAATCTTAGTACTATATTAATGTATTCCAAAATCGCTTTTCTTAAACTCCTGTTTCGTTTTATTTCCAGCGCTGGAGGTATATTAAATCTCGCGATTTCGCATATTTATTACTAAACGAATATTCTAATTACTTCCACGCGCCTACGCAAATCGCGAAATCAGCGACTTATTGCCGCCATACTTTTCCCTAAAACACTTACATAATATACTAAAAATAGCTAATATTCCCTTCACTTTGATCACGTGTCTATATGTTAAATCCTTACCTCAGAAAATGCAGGGATTTTCTGTTCACTTTTTACTTGAAAACTTAAACTGAGATGCACGTATGTCCACCACTTTCCAAAAAAAAATGACTTAAATATTTGGATAATAAAGAAAATTAGAATATAACTCGGCTTTTTACTGACTACAACCACGGAAACATTATATATATATATATATATATATATATATATATATATATATATATATATATATATATATATATATATATATATATATATATATATATATATATGTAATGCGATGAACGATATGTCGTAAAATTTGCGTAAAATTTTAAGCTCTTGATTACATGCTATTTGAAAATGAAATAGATTTCGAGATATTCAAGAGAAATTAAAAAAGGGGGAGGAAATCTAAGATGGCGGCAACCTTTGAGACGTATTATCTAGAAAACTATTAAAGCTGGAAGAAAAATAAGAGTATGTATTTGTAGGGAATTTTATGCTCTTTAATTTGTTGAATCAATTGTAATTTGATAACTGAATAGTTTTCGAGATAATCAGGAAAAACAAAAAAAGAGGGGATGAAACCCAAGATATTGTCGCGAGCTCACCCCCTAGGAATGGGGACTTTTAGTATGTCCATTAGAAGCCCCTCACGAACATGTGTACCAGTTCAAACCCTTCGTTGACTGGACGGACGTAAAATGTTATAACGATGATACGGTATTTGAACGACCACTGAATTCTTGTACACTTTATAAAGGAGATGTGCTGATATAACCACTCGATTCACGATGACACAACGCGTTTATATATTTAATATAATTATGGGATGGGCTGGCCTCGTGGCACGAGGTCATCGTAAAAGATACGAAGGGTCATGGGTTCGAGTCTCGATTCAGTAGATCCACCGTGTATACACGCCTCGTGTAAAGCGGGACATTCACCGCTGTTCTACTCCACGATTTTTGGAACTAGGGAAGGGAAAACCTTTCGTCGATGTGAAATCCCGATGCAAATTGGCGCATATAGACAGCGCTGTTGGAATTCAAATGAATCTGATATCCATTGGAATGGAAGGTCACAAAAATGAAATATGATCCTTCGAGGCAGGTGGTAAATCACCCGCGTGTGTAGAGGGGGAGCGTTGGGGAGGGGGAAAGTGCGTGGGAGTTACAGTTAGATTGGAAAAATCAGGGCGAGGAGGGGAGGCTGCTACGTGGAAATACCCCGTGTGGGGTAGAGGATTGTGAGTGGGAGTCAGTCTGGAGGGAGGAGGAGTAGGGGGAACTGCGTTTTGGAACATTCGGGAATGACTTGCAAATATATCTATCGACTGGAATGTGTGGAATACGAACCAGTTGTTGGTACAAATGGACTACTCGTGAATGCTCAGCTTAAGTTAAATCTGTCAAGGAGGAATGCCCTTCTGCTGTTGTTGAGTTGAAGTTTGAAGACAAGGGTACCGGCTCAGGTCGACCTTGTCATCTGATTACGGTTCAAAATTATGAGGTCCGTCCCAAAATGGCCCTCGTGCAGCTTCAAAACAGGACGTTAATATAAATTAAATAAAGAAAACCTATGAATTAAATAATCCAAATAATCATGAATTGACTTTAAACCTAAGAAGAGATACTTGAGGATCATAGGATTTGAAATCGTTATTCTGGTCTGAACAGAAAACGATACACTTTTTATAATCTTACTCTACTTCACATAAAATTTTTTTCCTTAATTATTCAACAAGTGTCAATCACAAATGTTAAACAGTTAATTATATCTATAATATAATTGTCCAGAAATTTCGGTAACGCTCAGGAATTTGGCTACGTGCTAAAGAGATTCAGACAGTCTCTCTACAAATTGGGATACACACGAGATACTATTTATTTTTCCACTTCTCGGAGAACTTGTTGAATTATGAAGTATCGGCAGTTTACTGATTCATACACGCAGAACTCCGTAAGAAAAATTCTACTACCGGCTGGAAGTTGGTGACAATTGATTCATGAGTTCTGTTTTTCATATTAATTTAGAATACTTTCGTTTTTGGTAAAACATATCTTCTTTTTTTGTTTTTAATTTTGGAATTATATATTTTGCATTTAATATTTCTTATACTGAAAGGGCTCCATTTGCTTAAAGATTTGAATTTGTGGTGTATTTTCTTCCAGCATTTTTTAAATTTTGTATTTAGTAATGCATTTTTTCTGTTAGTGCATTTTGCATTATTTTTACTCGGACAAAACGAAAATACTTGTTAAAAGTAAAATTATTAGCACAACTAAATTTGATGCCAATTGATTCATCAGTTCTGTTTTTCATGCTTTTTTTTTTATTTCTTAAGCACTTTGCCAATGTGCTTGAGATTTTCTACTACAACTTTCGTTAATAAATCTGTGACTATCAGATCTGAGATATTGTGGACGGGCTGAAAGTCCGTCTTGGAAGAGCACAAATCTTCTATTTTCACAATAATACTCAAGCTTTTAAATAAAATCTTCTTGAAAGATATTGCTGGAAATCAATTAAAGAGATCTTCAAGTATATTTATGGATTCTCCCTTCAAACAAGTCTTTGTTTGGAGAAGCATTCCAGATCAGGAAATCCCATCCTGTTTTATTGTTAACACGTGCCAGTATTTTAAGTTCATTGGCTTATTAAATGCAGTGTTAAGTTCTTTGGCGATGAGCTAAATTTATGTTTATAAAAGGCGAACGAACTCCTGTCAAAATTAAATTGGAGAAATGTTTACTTTCGATAATTACATATTTTTATTGCTTTTTCATTGGTGAATGGTTGGACGATTTATTTTTATAAAAATAAACTGTATTTAGAATCAAGAATTATGAAGATTGATGTTATGATGCTTTTAAATAAGAGTAATAAATAAAAGTTACAACCTTAAGAAAATGATCAAATTCTTTTTATAATTTTTATAATGTATTCTTTCCTCAGCGTAATAATTGGTAGCTGATATAACATTAATGACAGTTCTATTCTTATAATTAATTGAGTTTTAATGTGGAATGTCTTTTAATTTATTAATAAACTTTATTTGAGGACAAATTTATTTAAGAAAAATTCCGTCAGTGTAGCATCGTTTATTTCATTCATTTGGTGTAACGTGTATTTCAGACGCAAATAAAAACCGGGTATGTTCTCTTCTCAACTTTCTTGTATACTTCAACATAATTCCTTATAACAAGTAGTTGAAAATTATTGCTCCTATGTATCGCTCCTATGCCATACTGTTACGAATATGGAATGTCGCTTCCCAGCAATGTTATTCTTACGGTTGGAAAGATACATTTACAGATATTCTTTCTATCTATCGGAGGGCAGGTCAGCCAACACCCTCGGATCTTGGCCGCAAAATGAAGGTCCTCAAAAATGCTAGAATTTTCTCGATATCTCTAATAGGAGCGGAGACATACAGAATGTACTAGATGATTTCATGTAATGTCACGCCCTGTCGGGTAGACTATAAATACCGCAGTTGCTGAACGTCTGGGAACGTGCTTGATCGACTGCGATAGCCTTTCGAGTGCCAACGCCTTTGGAACTCTCATTGGAGTTTTAACTGCTGTGCGAGCTAGTAAGCTGATAGACGCCGAGCGGTATTGTAAGTGCTGTTGCTGTTATTATTAGTGAAATGATGTTTGTTTGTGCTGCTGATTTGTGCAAGTGTTGTTTGTCCTGTTACCTGTGCTTCGTGTATTCCGGAATATTCGAGCATAAAGCGTCGTTCTCCATTGTTCTGCTTGTTGAACTGCTTTTACCGTACACCCACCAGACGATTTTCGTAACAATACATACTCAATTGGTATCCATAAAAACTCGGGTGAAAATCTTCTCAAAATTACTTTTTTCTAGTGACGGTTTGTGGCTAATTCATTATTTTGATATTGACAGCGATAACTTCGGAACTTATCAAACGATAAAAAATTTTTTGACTCGCATTAAAATTCTAAATTTATCTATTCAATGATATTCGGTTAACTGTGGTGCTTTTTTTCTTTTCTTATTTCCATCATTTTTTAAAAAATTAGTCACGATAACTCTTATACACATAAAAATGTATGTAATAAATTAGAATTTTCCCATCTTTAGAATAAATTATTTTTAACGTCGCTTAATCATTAAATATAAATGCGTTATTTCCACTTAAATTCTAAGATAAAAACACTTCTACTTTAAGACTACTATGCGAGAATCTTCACTGTTTCCGTTTTTCGGGGAATCCCCTTTTCGACAATATTTACAGTTCGGACTCGTCGCCATTTTTCTCTTTCTGCTTTGAACATCGCCGGTGATCTGCGCTCTGCGTCTACAAAAATATGATCATGGATTGGACGAAGTAATCGCTATTCAATTTAACAGTAGAGAATCCAGCTGCAACCTCCCCAGAGCTAAACCAGAATTCTGGATTTTTTTTTAAAAATCACTACACCTATTTGTTCTTAATGTCTTTTTAAAAAAAATGTGGCAAATATTTCTGGCTTGAAAGACTCAGAAAATTTTCCCATTTTTGTAGTCATTCCACTCGCACTTGTAGCGTTAACGGTCGAAAACATTTTCGGCTAGTTATTTCATTGTGTTTTTACTAAATTATCGAAAGTATTGTGAGTATTGTCAGGTGAGTAAAGTTAAAATGTTTTGACTTACATAAGCTATGAGCTCTCGACAATTCAAAATTTTTATGAACTCAGAACCAAAATCAAAAACCTAGAATCGCCAATGTAATTTAACCCCTTAAGTAGAATGCCCGGAAATTTTCCGGGCATCGATTACCACAATTATAAACTTAAAGCCTGAAACGTAGTCATTCACCTTCACGGCTACTTATTATAAAAGATGTGAAAAATTATTTTCCTACGTGAATAATTTCTGAACTCGTATACAGTACAGCATCGATTATCCGAAACAATTGGGGACTGGGGGTGTTCGGATTACTGCTTTTTCGGATAAGCAATCATTTACAAAAAAATTATACTTGCTAAATGCGCAACATGAAACAAAGAAGCAGTGATATTAAACACACAATTTCACATATTTTGCATCACACGTCTTACAAAAAGATACATAACATAAAGTATCAGTACATTAAAGTAAGTCTACAGTTTAGAAAAAAGAAGTCCAAAATTTTCTTTTGCTTCAGAGCTGAGCCTCTTTTTTCTAAGCCTCTAAATGTCGCACACGTTTCAAAGATAGCAATTGGACAGCATCATATTCTTATTATATACTTCGCAGCTATCTCAAGGAAGTGAAAAGTTTACTCGCTGGATGGATCTTTGTCAGCACAGTCAGTTGTCGCTGGCTCTTCTTCGTCGTCTCAGGAGTCTTGGTCGTCGATGACACTAGCAACGGTTCCCTTGTCCGCCAATACTTATAGCTAGGATCGACATCACATTCTAGCCAGTCTCGAATGTTTTCGCTGTCGCTTTCTTCTAACCCTGAAGATTCTTTAATCAACTCAGCCAGTTCTGAATCTGAATTTGCCGACTGGAACTCATTCGATTGATCGATATTCGGATACTCGATCTCTACTGTACATGTTTATGTAACATTACATAATCGATGGCTGTCTGTCTAGTTACAAGCCTTAATCATATTTTGACTTTTAGCATATTTAAAAATCAATTAAACACATTTTCGCTCAAAATTAAAATAAAATCAATAGGGGAGTGGGGTAAAACCGGGTACACCTGATTCTGGAGCTATTATTTTTTTTTATCTAGCAGACAGATACTGAATTACACTCTACTAGTCAAGAAAAAGGAACAATCATAGTAGCTTGTTGTAACTGTTGAATGCATTGCATCTGTGAAGGTTTATTTGTTTTAAGATGTCAACTCTCTAATGTTCGTTTGATTTTAAACTGTCCTTATGTAAAAATCATTACAGTTATAAAAACTATATTTAGTCCAGCTTATTATACGTTTGCTAAGGATTTATGCCCACTCAAACAATAAGGATTTACTCTAATAATTGCGCGGTTCTATTTCGTCTTTTATAACCTCTGCACTCGGGATAAAACCGGGTACTACAAGTGGCGTAAGACCGGAACAGTCAGTATTGATGATTCCTCCGATGAAGACGATAAAAACACATCTGACTTTGATTGTTTATATTTTAATGAGGTATCCGATGTAAAAAAATACCTTAGTTGTGCCCACTAAAACTGCAGTGGCGTGGAGGACGAAGACAACTGCTTTATATGTGAATTTTGTAACTAATATTATTAAATTGTCATATAAAATGCAAATGAGTGCAACTTTTCCACTGAAAACCGAGTTTTCCTGATTTCCTATAATGTAAATATCTGTACTCGGTTTTATCCCATTAGTTGAGCAAAACCGGGTAGTTTGCCTTTTTTTGAATTAAAAAAATCATTTATAAAGAAAGTAGTGAAACTGTGGCTTTTCTGGAAAGATATATTCTACTCCAATAAACAATGAACATTTTAATAAAATTTGACAAGATCTATGTTTACTCCAACAGGCCTTTGAACCTTAGCTATCCGGTTTTACCCCACTTTCTCCTATAGTAAATTTTTAGGCGCCTTTGAATCCATGGTGTCCCTGCGCTATAGTCCAATTAGCCGGTCGGATGAGACAGGCCTGAATGAAACTGGCTTTATTGCACAGAAGAACAGGGTCGGATTATCAGATAGGCTAAGTAGGCAACTACCTGAAAGACCCATACGTTTGTGGGTCCCAAGGACTAAGATTTTCTGCGTTTTTTTTGCTTTATAGTAAGGGCTTGAACTAAACTTTTTTGCTGCTTGTATGCATGAATTTATTCATGTAAGCCATTTCTTTATTCTACTCTAAAAGGATCCTCATTAAACACACTGTTCGGTCTCCCCCTTTTGCCATTGATATGTAGAAACAGAAGTGGGAAATCGGTTGGAGATGCTCTTGGCGCTATTGCTGAAGGGGTGCCTCGAAGACAAAGTAGCATTTGTTTGACTTTTTTTTAAAAAAAACCAAAGATGGCTACAGGCAGGACCGAACTTCCCAAATAGGCAACTGCCTAGATGTTCCGCAATTTTGAGGGTATCCCAGATGACGCCTCAATTTTTTTTGCATTGCTTTCAGGGTAATTTAATTCTTTGCTTTCATTCAATTTAAAAGAGCCGTGTAGACCAAAGGAACATCACCCCGCCCTGCCTAAGCATCCGGGTAAGCTATTGAATGACCGGCCGCCGCAACAGATAGACAGGCACTGTGGTTCCTGCATAATAGCCCCCATTACGAGCGGCTCATGCAGCAACCCCCCGTTTTACCGGGGTACGACCCGTCATCGGAAGTGGGCCCAAAGAGCCACACCACCATTATTGTGCCATCGGGTTGATGAGAGCCTGCTTACTTATACGGCAGCCTCTCCTCCGCGAACTCACGATGTCCCCCCGATTAGAATCAAATCTCGTTTAAATTTGTTGAACATTATTCTTAGGATCTTTTTAAGTTTTCAGATTCGATTGCAAATTGGTGAGGTCCAGTTTGTTTTCAGTAGGTTCACTGACTCACGAGTCAACAGTCCTGGCAAATTTTGCGATAGATGTCACTTTTCTTCAATTTTGATTGTGTTTTTTAAAAAAAGTTTTCTATAATTTCTTTTATCATTTGGTTCAAAATTGCTTGTAAGTTTAAATTCGAACTAGCCGCCTTCTGTGACTAGATGTTCATCGATAATATTAATAGCCTGTGGCTATGCTTCCAACTTGGAGAGATAAATTGGCGAATTGGGTTATAGAGGCCGAGGGACTTTGCCAAAGTTTTATTTTGCGATATAATCGAAAATGGAGGGTGGTGAGTGACAGGTGACCCTTCATGATGTATCTAGGAGGTCATAAGCTTTCATATGAAAAAAAATGTCAAAATCGGTCCACTATCTGGGGATTTGTCAAGGTTTTTCCCCGTAGAGAATGTCCGACGAAGTAGTGTTTTTTATTCATGCCAAAAATGGAGGATGTTGAAGGGAGGCAGGCGGCCATTGATGACATATATAGACGTCATAAGCTTTCATATTAAATAAAAATTATCGAAATCGGTCCAGTGTTTGGGGCTGGGTGAATGGTCCTTTGTTTTTGCCAATTATTTTAGATATAGATTTTTTTATACACGAGATACTGAGACCAACTCTCTTGGTCATGATTTTATTAAACATTTTATTATTGCAGTTTCTTATATTATCTATGTAGGAATTGTGTTTTCCAGTCTAGCTTTAATAGCGCAATTTTAATTCCTTTCTATAATATTTTTAGCGAGTCGAAACAATCTAATTTGAATGAGAAATCACAGGTCAGCAGAAATCGAAAGATAACGGAGTCCTTGAGCTATCACGCGATCTACGTATGATAATCACGTGACTCGCGTGGGAGTATCGTTCTGTTAAAACACTGTGTAATGTTTAATATTTGGACAGAAGGCTCGGAGAGTTACAATGCACTAGACGTCTGCGTGTGGTGAGTTTGACGGAAACTACGGTGTTCTTCCCGCTAGCCCGGCGACGGTAGTGGACGATGGCTCTTGTATATCTTGTATGTGAGTAATGGTGAGCTAAAATACGTAAGTGATTAAATAATTAATACTAGAGTGATAATGTTTTCCCACCTAGCTACGCAGTATTAATTCCTAACTATGTCATAACTTCTATTGTGTTTCTAAATGTAAACAATTATTTCTGTGAATAACTTTTCACTTATGTTTGTTCTTAAATAATGAATAAATTAAATTATTCTTTAACTGAGTTTTCCTTTTAGTCTTACATCCCCTCCATCATGTGAGATTAAATTTGGTTTTGGTTAAAAATGGAGATAACTTTCCTTTTCCACTAATGGTTGGTTTTTACCGGATTGGGAAATTTGTCATCTCTACATCTATTACTTAAAAATTGCTTATACAGAGATTAAATTAAAATAAAAAATAAAAAAAAAAACGCAGCCCTGAAAGTTAGCAAGGGGGCTCCGAGACTTGCATTGCCTATAAGCCCATGCTATACTTAATCCGGTCCTCCAGAAGATAGGTAAAAAAAAATATCTTCCTCCCCGGCGGGGAATCGAACCCCGGTCTCCCAAGGGACAGGCGGGGATACTGACCACTATACTACCGAGGACACGCTCTAGAGTTGTAGTTAAATAAATAAAAAGGTTTTTTTCTCTCAGATTTCGTGCATTTGTAATTTCAAAATTTACTCTCTATATAAAGTTAAGCCGAAATTGGTCACATTATAAATCCAACTTATATATATTTGGAATAATTCTTTTTGAAATTTATCCAACTGTAATGTAATATTGTTGGAATTGCAATTCATTATTTATGCTTTCAAACTGTGAATGAAAATAGCCCCAGTCTTAGTTATTAATTTCATTTCTTTCATTTTTATTACTTAGTTTACTTTATTCTGTGAATAATGGTGGTGTTTTTAATTCATTTAAGAGTTCTATCAACAACGAAAATAGAAAAAAAGAAAAAAAAATTATAAAAAAGAAGAAAGAAGACAGAAAATGAATCTACAGGCAGGAGATACAGAAACTGGGGCTGCACAGAAAACAGCCCTCGACACACGGCAAACTGTGTGAGATGCTCCTTTTTTTTCCTCCCTCCTACACTAAGGTTTTTGTCTTGGCTTGTTTTTCTTCGCCTGTTTTATGTTGCTACTAGCTGTTACCCGCGACTTCGTGCGCGAAGATTTTGAATTATTCTTTTTTTATTCATGAATGTAAATGTTTTGTTGCATTTTGAAAGGGGAAAGGAAAAATTCTGACGGTTGATAATACTTAATTGGACGGCTGACAGGAGTGTACTGTACATGTATGCTGATATAGTTATGTAAATTGTTTATCTATGATGATATACTTTTGTATACCACGTTATTTGCACGGATGTAGAGGTTGTGTGGGCTGTACACACGTGAACAGGCCACATATAGTTGCCCATGGGAAAAATATGGTTTTTCCAAATGTACGCCTGCCACTTTCAGTGTCTGGCCCTGAGCCTCGAAAATGATATTTTTACAGAGATTTGTTACCTTTTGAACTGTGATGATAAATCCTTCGGTGTTATCGGAAGGCGTGGAATTAAAACCCTCTCTCTTCTCCTTATATCAGTCATAACAGTAGCTTTCACGACGTTTGTACCTAGGTGTGTAATTTTTAACTGTGTGCCATTGTGCAGTCTCGGTATATCGAGGTTACGTATTAGTAGTACTGGCACACCGACTATCATTCTAGGCTTATCGGAAGGTGCCCCTGACAATTAACACTGGCAAAAGCCCGCGCGCGAAACAGTAATTTGGCTTGAATTTATTTCTATAAGAATAAAAAGTATTGTTAGAAATTACGTTAAAAAATATTTTTAAACCTTTATAGCAATCGGAGAAAACATTTCATCGCAATGGAATTAATAGCATTAAAAAGATCATTTTCTGGTCTTTAAAATGGCATAAAAATAATTGTTGTCTATTAAAGATTTCAGAAGTTATTGGCAAAAAACGTCTAAGCATTAGGCTTAAAAGCGGCTAATGTTCGTTATTTAATTAAATATCTTAAGAACTAATTAACTCTGAAAGTTGAAAATAACACCTTTGACCTAAAAATATGCTCTAGAATGCCATGTGTAAATTTCACATCGCTACAGTTCACCGTTTAGGAGGAGTTCTTGTGACCGACCGATCGACCGACAGACAGACAGATACATGTAAATTCTGCCTTATTTTATGGATATTTATAAATATAAGCAAAATTTTCAGAAATAAAGGTAAATTAGTTCAAAGTCTAACCATTTTATAGCAACTGAGTAGCTATAAATTTGCGTTATTTCAAATCTGCACGTAAAATTTAAAAAAATAATAAAAATTGAATGAAAAATGTCACAGAAATAAAATTGGTAGCATTGAAAAGGCAAAATTTTTATCTTTAAGATGGTATAAAAATAATTAGTATCGGACAATTTGTTCCGAAGTTACAGCGGAAAGAAGGATTACGTGATATTTGATTTTAAAAATAATTTATTCCACATGTTTTCGCATTTCTGAAAGATCACGTGACAGTCGATTGAAAAATAAAATATTCTTCATCGAGAATCGCCGAGTCAATGGGCTTTGTTAATTATTTAATTGTTGTCTAAACTTTTAAAAATTAATAACAATCGAAGGAAAAATGTTACAGAAATGAAATTAGTATCATTGAAAAGGTAAAAATTTGAACTTTAAGATGGTATAAAAATATGTTTTGTCAGACAATTTGCTCCGAAGTTACTGCGGAAAAACGGTTTCGGTTAATTTTTAATTAACTGCCTGTTTAATTTACTTTTGGACTTAAAAAAGTTCATAAGTCTCTTCCCCTTGTCTTAAATAATAAGTGTACAAAATCTGGTTGAAAACCGTCCATTGGTTTAAGAGGAGATGTGGAACATAGCCACATATCCACATACATACCCACAATGACTTTTATTTATATTAAGTTTATTTAGTGAAGGTTTCGCTTTCAATTTGCCCCGACTGAAACTCATCTGCTTTAAAACACACTCACTTTATGTCACTCATGAAAAAAGATAAGTCATTAATTTTCTAAAACATAATTCAGATGATTATGATTATAACTTTTTGGCTATTTAGTAGTAAGGCTGTTTTTTAAAATTTCTATTGTAATTGTATTATCTTCAGATTTTTTCTCTCCTGAAGCACTGCTCGTTTCTGAACTGACGAGCAATCACTGTCTGTACCCCTCGTGCCAGTGGCGTAGCGAAGGTAAGTGGCTCACGTGCAATAATATGATTTTTTTCTCCTCCTCCATCGTCAACAATGCCTTCGCTTGTGTAAACGGCGCCCGGGAAATGACATTTTTCGCCCTCTCAACATATTTCACTTTAAAAAATGACATAAACGCACTAACGTTTTATCATCATGGCCAGTGGCGTAGAGAATCACTGGTGTTCGAAAAATTATATATATATAGGATATAAAACATAATATTTTCAAAAAAACTAAAAAATTTAAATATTACACAAATACAAGAAAAATTATACTAAAATGAGAACGCTATTTCTGCATTCGCGCAAAAGCCGCGTCAACAAAAAAGTATTATATCAAAACAAACAAGAAACAAAATACAAAAATTCAAAAACACAAGAAACAAAGGACAAAAAAAAGAAGACAAAAATTTAATAAATTGAAAAATATCATGGCGAGCCGCTCGTCACGAAGGGAAGCCTACCTATGATATCAATAAGTGTTTTTTTCTGCTAACGACATACGAAGACCGTAAAAATTTTGTCGCTATCCCCTCAAAAAGCACAAGACAATTAAAAATGGAAAAATTCTGGAAGAAAAGACAAAAACAATGAAGAAGATTTAAAAGAATGAAGAAGAATTAAACAATGAAGAAGATTTAAAAACAATGAAGAAGATTTAAAAAACATTGAAGAAGATTTAAACAATGAAGAAGATTTAAACAATCGAAAGCATTTTGCTTTCGATTTTTTAAATCTTCTAAATTGCTTTTGTCTTTTCTTCCAGAATTTTTCCATTTTTAATTGTGTTGTGCTTTTTGAGGGGATAGCGACAACATTTTTAAGGTTTTCGTATGTCGTTAGCAGAAAAAAGCGCTTATTAATATCATAGGCAGGCTTCCCTTTCTGACGAGCGGCTCGCTATGATATTTTTCAATTTATTTCATGTTTGTCTTCTTTTTTTTGTCCTTTGTTTCTTGTATGTTTTTGAATTTTTGTCTTTTGTTTCTTGTTTGATTTGATACATACATACATACATATATATATATATATATATATATATATATATATATATATATATATATATATATCTTCCAGTGGCTTAAAAAGCGTAAATGGCGCCAGGGGTATGATATTATTTTTATACGCATAATAAAAAAAATATATGTGTTTTTTAGAATATATTGGCCAACTGGATTTGATATTTGTTTTAAATTGTCAGTTTTCTAGTTCAAGTTTTATTCTGAATTTAAAAAAAAAAATGCTCCGAATTAACTACCTGCTTATTTTAACATGTTTTCGTTTTATACCATAGGCTTAGCGTAGCATAGCCAATACTGACTCTTGTGCCATAAAACTCACTACCACCACCACCAGCTTCTTGTCTACTCCTCGCTAAACCACTGGATGAACGTCCCAAGAGATGTTTCTCACAGTTAGTTAAGTTATTCGGAACGTCTACATTCACGTATACAGTTAGAAGATTCGAAAAGATACATTTATTATCTGACCTTCATTCAAGACTTTCCATCCCGAACACGTACCACTTGAAAAAGAGACGAGAAATTTCGGATTTTCCCAGTTATTCACCGCACGCTGTCGGAATTCAAATACTAATCTCTCTGATAACTCGGGAACTGCTTTTGAAACGGTAAAAGTAGAACTAAAAATAAGATATCTCGAATTGAATGTAAAACACATGGCCTACATCTGCACGAAATATCGCTTAAATCGGGGGTTTTCAACCTTTTTTCCCCTCGCGTACCCCTTGAATATTGATTTTCTGCACGAAATATCGCTTAAATCAGGGGTTCTCAACCTTTTTTCCCTCGCGTACCCCTTGAATATTGATTTTGTTTCCGCGTGCCCCGCCGATCATATCCACCAGCCCCCCCGCCCCCCCATCCATCTATCTATCATTCTATGCAAAGAAGTTTTTATCATTAATGTTAAGGTTAGCTTAAGTAATCTTAAAAGTGAAATGACTCCAATTAAAAACATTTGTAGGACTTATTTTTGATTTTGCATTTAATTCTATTTTCACAAGAGTATTAGTTCAACGGCAAAACAAATGATACCAGTATTGAAATTATTTCGTTTTAACTTATAAGGATAGCTAAAAATTACACTTCGTAATAAGCAATTATTCAAGTGGTATAATTATTAAATAGCATTTGGAGAAACAAAATTCTCTAACATTTTTAACACCTTAACTTTTCTTGTTTCCGCCATTAACAACTTTGATTTCGCGTACCCCCAAATCGTCCTTCGCCTACCCCCAGGGGTGCGCGTACCACAGGTTGGAAACCTCTAGCTTAAATAATGCAAAAAAACCCATGTTCCAAGAAATATTCTTTAAATAATTCTTGAAACATATTGACAGTTCTTCCCGATTGTAGGTTCGAGGTAATATTCTTAAGGAAATCTTCTCTATAAAAATAGAGAAAATACTTAAGCCCCCCCCCCCCGTTTTTCTGATATTCTTAAAAGTCTTATAAAAGAAGATGTTAAAAATCTATATTCAGCCCGCATCGAATTCATCGCGATGCATAGAATATGTAACAATAATACACATTCCAATTGATTTGCCGCCTTATGCGATTAGCGCCCATCCGCACTTACGATTAAAAAAATGAATTTCAGATTTCAAAATAGAACGTAATTTTAGGTTGTGTTTTTGTTTACAAAATTATGTCCAGTTATGTTTTAGTTTTGTTTGTACAACAGAAAACGGATGTCAAATTCAAATGCTAACTCGGGCCAAATGGAGAAAGTTTAAGTTTATGTGGGTCTTAAAATAACGAAAACTTAAATTTTTACAGAAACATAGATTTCTTTCAAAAACACAGTATGAAAAAGAAGAATGACAACTGTAAAGTTAATGTCAGCAATCGTTGATCTGACAGGAGACTTATTTCCTGCCATAAGTGAAAATAATTGCTGGCTCCGATAAAGTATGTACTTCCAAACATGAAAATAATTTATGTCAATTTTCGAGTTTTTCAAATCTGGCTGACAGGGTTTTGCATAACCGTAAACTTTATATGGTCGGTTCCCACCCGGCGGATTATTATTATCATTACTACTACTGCTACTACTACTAATAATAAACCTGGCTGACCAATATTTTTAAAATTCAGGAATCCCATTTTCACTGAATTACCAGGCATTCCTAACTTCATTGTAATTAATAATTATGTATAATTTGGAATTTAAAAAATCAAGCTAAGAAATTTTTATTTACTGTTATGTTTGATGGGCCGCAAATATATTCGTTGGTGACAACATGCAGTCCACCGACCGTGAGTTTCAAGCCTTTGCTGTATATTTAACTGCTTAGTAATATTTTTATTGTCTTCTTGGAACTCTGCTTTCACGGAACATTTTTCATATTAAGCATTTTTTTCCTAATTCATGGCAATAAACGTTTATCGTTAGAAAGCATTAAAGAAATTGCAATCGAGGTTCCTGGATGATTACTGTAGCGCGCTTATGCGCTGTTAATACGTGGGATAAATTAATAAAATAAATTATATTTCAGGAACGATTTAGGCATATTTAAATCCCAAAGAAAGAAGGCGTTTAGAATCACAAACATCGAACTTTATTCATCCGTCTCGTTTTCTATCACAACAACTCTTTTTGTTGCCAGTTTTGGAAACTAAACTTCGCGACAACAAAGATAATATCATACGTAGAGAGTGCTGCTACATCACTCCTTCCCCAGTAACAACATAGTTACGATACAGTTACAATTTGCAAAATTAACAAAATTTTCAATTTGCATGCAATTATATACAAATATGAAAGAAAAGAAAATATATACATATACAAATATAAAAAATACATGAAATGAATATGAAATAACAATGAATAATATGCAATTAATCTTTGTAACGCGCTGGGAATCGCACACGTCTACCAGAGCGTGTAGTTTTTTTCTGAACATCTTTGTCCAGCAAATCTGATTCTTGTTTTTCAGTTTCTTGATGTGCAGTCAGATTTTCGTTGGGCAATGTTGGTGCAGTATCCAATTTCTTGTGATGAGGCGCGTCTACCTCAGTTAACAGCAAATATGCTGGTTTTAATCTGTCTATAGATATATTGATATCCTTGCCTTTGATTGTCACAGTAAAATACTTGTCGTGTCTTTTCACAACTGGAAAAGGTCCATCATAAGGAGGTTCTAATGGTTTCCTAACTCTATCAATGCGTATGAACACATGTGTACAAGTATGCAAGTCCTTATGAACAAAAATCTTTTGAGAAGGATGTCGGCGAGTATCTAGTGGTTTTAACAGTTGCATTTGTTTCTGTAGTTCTTTAGCAAACGTATCGGTATCCAAGATACTTTTTGGTTTCTCAAAAAATTCTCCTGGTAACCTGATAGGTTGTCCATAAACCATTTGTGCAATGGTGTAATTTGTATCACCACGTAAAGCCGATCTCAGTCCCAACAAAACTGTTGTTAAGGTTTGAGTCCATTTAATAGAATTGTGTGCTCTGATCGCAGCCTTTAAGGTCCGATGGATCCTTTCAATTTTCCCATTACATTGTGGGTGATATGCTGTGGTTGTGCATACTTTAAATCCACAAATAACACCAATGTTTTTAAAGAGTTCAGATCTAAACTGACTACCTTGATCAGTGATTACACGGTACGGCATTCCAAAACGTGAAATCCAGTGATCATAAAATTCTCGAGCTCCTGTTTCAGCTGTCACATTTGCTAAAGGAATAACTTCTATCCAGCATGTGAATCGGTCGATGCAGGTAAGACAGTACGTTTTCCCTTCAGAAGTAGGAAACGGGCCTATGATGTCAATATGGATGACACTGAATCTGTCATCTACTTCTTTGTAAGTGGCAATTTGTGCACGAGTATGTCTATTAATTTTGTTCTTTTGACAATGGATACAAGATTTTGCCCATTGGGTGATATCCTTTCGAATGTTGAGCCAAATAAATCTAGAAGCTATTTGTTTGACTGTAGATTTCACACCAGGGTGAGCCAAGCTGTGAAATTTTTGAAATATGTGCATCCGGAAATCTTGAGGTATAAATGGACGAATTTTTGTTGTTGAAATATCACACCAAAGTAGCTTACCAGAGTCCAAAGGATATTGCTTAAAATGTAAAGATGGTTTCGAGCGTAGTTCGTTAAGATCTTGATTATCGATTTGTGCATCCGCAATTTTATCATAATCTATTTCAGAGATAGATTCTATCCTGGATAACGAATCTGCAACGATATTTTCTTTTCCGCCAATGTGACGAATATCTGTTGAAAACTCCGATATATATTGCAAATGACGTAGTTGTCTAGGTGAGGCTTTCTCATTCTTTTGCTGAAAAGCAAATATCAAAGGTTTGTGATCAGTGTATATTGTAAATTGTCTTCCTT
>BGPR01002023.1:0-21837 GCA_013235015.1 Araneus ventricosus
GTTCTTGAAATGTTCGTCCTACTATAATAATGTCATCAAGATAAACTAGGCAGGCTTCAGACGTAAGTCCACGCAATACTGTCTCCATTAATCATTCGAATGTGGCAGGGGCGTTACGAAGTCCGAAAGGCATTACCTTACATTGCCAGAGTCCTTGTCCGGTGGTGAAGGCTGTCTTTTCTTTATCTTCAGGTTGGATCTCGACTTGCCAGTATCCACTTTTCAAGTCTAATGTCGAGAACCATTGGCTTCCGTTCAAAGCATCCAGGGTGTCGTCTATCCGGGGTAGAGGATAACTATCCTTTATCGTAATCTCGTTTAACTTCCTGTAGTCAACACAGAAACGTGTCGACCCATCTTTCTTCTTAACAAGCACAATAGGCGAAGCCCAAGGTCCTGACGATTCTTCTATTATTCCGTTATCCACCATTTCTTTAACTAAGCGCTCCGCTTCCTCTTTCTTTGCAAGAGGCAAACTTCTTGGATATTGTTTGATTGGTGGATGATTACCTGTATTAATTCTATGCTGAGTCATATTGCAGCGGCCGACATCAGAGTCACTAGTAGAAAACAAGTTCTGAAATTCTTGTAGCAATTCCTTCACTGCTGTTCGTTGTTCTTCATTAAGCCCTTCAAGATTCTCCAAGATTAACGGGAGACGTAGTGATTCAGAAAATTCTTGAGGACGAGCAACGATATCCACCACTGGTTCACACGTCGCAATAACAGCTCCTTTGTCGACAGTCTTGGGTTTATTGTCCAGATTCAGAACTCGAACGGGGATGGCTTCTCTTTTTAAATCAACGAGTGTGGCCGCCACAAGGACACCTTTCTGGGAAACTTGGCTAGGAAAGTCCGTTACGGCGTACCTGAATTTTCCAGAAACTTCTGGAACTCCCTGGATAAGGCATTCCGATCTTGCTGGTATAATAGTTTTCTCTTTAGCCAATACAGAGCATAACTTTGAATGCTCCGCACTGGCTGAAAACAAAGGAATTTCCTCTTCTCCTGTCCGAATTTCGTTCTTCTCCAAGTCTACCGTGAAGTTAAATTTTTGTAGAAAATCCAGGCCGAGAATACAGGGATCGATGATGTCAGCAACGTAGATTTTGTGTTGGAATTTTCTGCATCCACATTCAATTTCTGCATCCAGTTTCCCACGTATCTCCGCCTTTTCACCAGTAGCGGTCTTTAAAGAAATGTTAGGAGCCGTGTAAATAAAATTCCTCTTCAATTTCTGGGCAAAGTCTGTCCTTACGAGAGTGACATTGGCGCCGGTGTCCACTAACATCAAACAAGGGATACCGCAAATGAATCCTTCCAAGTAGAGTCCATTTCTTCCTCCGCAAAGTGCGGACACTTTTAGTCCTTCTTCAGGGGCTCTATTGAGAAAAGGAAGCCTTCGCCCCGAAAGACGGCCATACATTAGTTTTTCCCGGTTGGGCGAAATCGTCTGGCACTCCCTCTGTAGGTGCCCCTTTTTGTGACATTTCCAGCAAGTCACGTTCGGATTTCGTCGAGGAGTCTTCTTCCTAGCAACATGACTGTGTAATAACTTTTCCAAAGTTTTCAATAAACAGTCGAATTTTTCATCTTTTTCTTTCCCAGTACCATCCTCTACCTCTATCGATCTTACATTTCGGGATGTTTTGGAAACAGTTTTCGAAGCCTCATATTTCATGCTATATGCCAAGGCTGATTTCAAGTCTTTGGCATCCATCAACCTTGTTGCGTGCTGAGTATCTTCATCTCTGATAGCGTCAACAAAGTACTGGGCTGCTAGGCTGTCTCGGACATCCTGAGGGCACTCGGCATAGGCCAGACTCATTAGTCGCTCCACATCGGCGGCTAATACCTGAAGGCTTTCTCCTGGCTTCTGCCGTCTCGTCTTCAATTCAGTCCTATAAAACTGGGTAAGGTGACTGTCTCCGAATCGGGCTTCTAGAGCGTTCTCGATGGTCATAAGGTCCGTCAACTTATCGGAAGGTATTCCCTGAAGAACTTCCGCCGCTGATCCTCGGAGAGAGGCCACAAGTTGACTGGCTTTCACACGATTATTCCATCCATTCGCAGAGCTCACAACGTCAAACTGAGTTTTGAAAACAGTCCAAGACGTTTGTCCGTCGAATGTCAGGGATTTGACCGTTGGTCTGGAATACGTAAGGTCTGGATTTGCCGGGAAATTGATTGGTCTGTCCTCGAGTTCACTGAGCCTCTTCTCTAGGTCGCCGATCTTCACTTGAACTTTTTCTTTGACTTCCTCTATCTTTCCTTGTACTTTGTCTTCCACTTCCTCGATCTTCCTTTCAACCTTGCCCTTTACCTCTCCAATCTCTCTTTTCACGCTTTGAACATCTTCTTCTATTTTCTCTATGCAACTGTTTACACGATCTTTAATTTCTCCGACTTTACTTTCGATGTGTGATTGGATCCCATTCTTCATTTCTTCCTGTCCCTTCTTCATTTCTTCCTGTCTCTTCTTCATTTCTTCCTGTCCCTTCTCCATAGATTTCTTCATCTCGGCTAAGAGAGCAAGTAGATCAGCGTTGACAGCCATCTTCGTCTGAGATCTCGTATTCACCATACACACTATCCCGCTTCTGGCACCAGTGTTGCAAAAAGGTCTCTCTGTGGTGTATGGTATAAACAGTCCAACACGCAGGATGATGGAGAATGAAGGTTTATTTACAAATATGCAGGAAAACACGTAACACAGGTACAGGAAACAATAGTCATTGCACAGATTACCAATGTAAATAGACAACAATTCACAGGTAATGACAGTTCAGCACTTTGATATCTAACAGCACAAACAGTCAGCAAATAACTAGTAACGACAATAGCAGCTCAGATCACCAGCTGATTAGCTCACACAGCGGATAGAACTCCGAAGACGTTCGTGCTTCAAAGAGATGTAACCAGTCGTTCGAAAGACGCTGTTGTGGTCCAAACGCGGCCTTATATACTCTCCCCGTTAGGCCGTGACGTCACATAGAATTTTCATGAAAATCCTAGATCTCGGCCCCTAATAGAAATATCGAGAAAAGGGTTGCATTTTCAGGAATAATCTATTTGTCGCCAAGGTCGCCAAAATGGTCGCCAAGTTTGTCGCCAAGGTCATGCGTGCCACGAGAGTCGCTGAGGTCATTCCATGCTTCACCTTGTAAAACCCTCTTCCCAACCATAAGACCTGCATTGCTGGGAAGCGACTTTCCATGACTGTAACAATATAACTATTTCCTTCTTTTCTTAATAAAAGATAAATTTCATGTTTTTTGTTTAAAATCGTTCATATTAAAGTCTATATATTAAGAGACATTAACTTTAAAGACTATTATCTCCATCTCTACCTAAATTCCTCTTTACCTATAGCTTTGATTGCTAATTTTAATTTTGTACTTTGTTTCTTCGTATGTTAAACCAGCGGGAGTGTTCTCCCCTAAACTTTCTCGTATACGTCCCCAACAAGGTGCCGTTTCCCCTTCCCCCGCGTGGCTAAAAAAATTCGAACCTATTGTCACCCAGAATCCAATGGCTATCAGAAGGTTTTTCATTATACTGATTGAAAAATATCTAGGCAAAGAATCAAATTCAAAGAGATCCGTAACGATTTTCTTCTCTTACCGGCTCAAGGACAAACTGACGTAATTTTCTATTCCGTAATGAAATTCCTCTCCGTTCTTCCAGTACGCATGCGCTTGGAGATAACGGATTCTCTTCAAAAGTAAATTATACGGACCGACAGACAGTCAACCCTTTGACGGATTTGGCCCAAAATTTTATACGGACCTACATTCATGACGATAAAACCGTGTACGAAATTTTATCCATCTAGCTGTTCAAAGTTTTGAGTTATAGCGTTCACATGAAAGTGGACAGACAGACAGACAGACTTCCCGTGGACGGATATTGTCCAAAATTTGTAGAAACCTACAAATTATGTTTAAAGACCACGTACCAAATTCCATCCCCGTAGTTCTAATAGTTTTCGAGTACTCGTGTTCACAGAGACGCAGACATAATTCCAAAATTGTGTTTTTCGGACTCAGGGAGGTCTAAAACGTGGAGATTCGTCAGAATCTCGAGTTTGAATTTTTTGACGATTACAATACTTTCTCTTTGCATACTTCGTATACGAGAAAGTAAAAAGGAAGAACTTTAATAGAACTTACGAGACTGATAGCAACAGTTTCATTTTCATTTTGCTTTCAAGTATTTTATCGTATATTTAAAAATATAAATATTTCCTTATTTTTTAAATCATTATATTCTGAAAATTCTATTCATGTTCAATTGCAGCTTTTAGCGAATTCATTGCGTATGTGATATATTTTTTCCATCTGATACTATTCGCATTTTTATCTTTACTCGGATATACTTTCAATTCGTTTTTTCATATCTTTTCGAATTTGATATGAAAGTTTGTTATTTCATTTTATTGTTTTTCTATTATGTTTTGATTCTTATATATATATATATATAATGATTTCTTTGTTGTAGTCGTTAAGTAAGGAACAGGCTCAGTTATTAACTACTTTTTATTTATTATGGGAGAGTGGCGGAATATACGTACATCTCGTATGAAAGTTTCAAGTCGAAAGAGAGCAGAAAATCCTTGCATTTTTTCAGATAAGGGGCCGTCCATAAATGATGTCACGCTTGGAGGGGGGGGAGGGGGTTCGTGAAATTGTGACAGTTTGTGACAAGGGGAGGGAGGGGGGTAACAAGAATGTGACATCACACATTTTGGTTAAAAAAAGAGTTAAAATCAGCAGATTAAATTTTTGCCATTTTGAAATTACCAGAATTTGAGGGTTTATTTTTTAATCGGGGCTAAAGCAACTTTCATGTGATTTTTTTCACTTATATTCCTTCTTTCGAAAAAGGCATTCCAGGTGGCAGGTCTGAGAATATGGCGGTATAAGAAGATTCTTCACCGTTAGAAGAACCCCCCCCCGTCACACCCCTTGAAATGTCAACAAAAGAGTCATCGCCCACCTGGGTGAGTGGTAGAACTGGCAGGCTACAAACAGGGTTGATCTTATTGAGGGCGTTTTTAAAAAATTCAGACCTTTTAATTTGTGTTATAAAGTAAAAATAACATTTATAAGCACAAATATATCAAATTCGTTTCAAATTCCAAAAAATACTACTGTTTTTCAATTGCTCTTTATAATAATATTTTTTTTTACTATTGTATATTAATTAGAGTTCTCTGTTGTAAAACCTTAATCTTATTTCATACAAAATAAGTACACATATAATCCTCATTGTTGTTATGCTCACAAATGTCATTAAAACACATGAAGTTAAAGTTTAAAAATAAAATTTGATGTATGATCTATAACGAAGCTTTTTGTTTCTGAACTGGCAGGTTATGTTTATATAATATAGCGGACATGTGACAAAGGGGAGGGTATGGTGAAGAGTGACAGTTTGTGACAACGGGGGGAGGGGGTCAAAAATATTGAAAAAAAGTGTGACATCATTTATGGACGGCCCCTAAGGGATTGACATATAGACACGTGATCAAAGTGAAGGGAATAATATCGATTTTACAAATTATGTAAGTGTCTATGGAAAGTATGACGCCTAACAAGTCGCCGATTTCAAGGCGATTTATGTGGGCGCATATGGTAGCGTTAAAGTATACCTTTAGTAAATAAATATGCCAAAACAACGTGAGATTTAATATACCTCCAGTGCGGGAAATAAAACGAAACTGGAGTTTAAGAAAAGTGATTTTGGAATACATTAATATTGTACTAAGATTTTAAAATATATAATATTAGAATTTTAAGTAAAATTAAGGGAGATTATTACATATATATAATGATTTGATTTTTTAACATTCTTTAATTATTTTTAACGCTACTTCATTTTTAATTACTTCTACTTCCATCGCAAGAATCGCACTTCTTCAAGTCACGAGTCTTTTATGGTGAGTCCCCATCTTTGGGTACTTAAGCTTTCTGCGCATTGTTAACCGTCTTTCTTTTCTGATTTTAACTGCCGCGCGACGCACAGTCGGCACCGTTCGCTAATATGATCACGGATTAGATGTTTTGGAAGTGTTAATTATAATCTAAGATGCTACAATAATCTGATCGCCTTCAACATGAAATAATGTTCCTAAATTAAAGAAGAATTTACTTTAATCATCTGTGGATTTCATTTAAACTACCATTTATTTCAAGTCCTAAAAAGTTGATGTCATCTCATTATACAGGGTGAGTCTAAATTGTTTTCACAAATAAGAGGGGTGATAGTACCCATCCAGACGAGCAATAATTATCCAATACATCACAGCCATGAACAGAATTGGAGATTCCGAGTAAGCAGTTTTTGTTCTGACCTTCCACACTCCCAGCCGAGCGCCTCTGTGAACTTTTTAATCAAAATCAAGTTTAGAAGCATTTTTCTTCTCATTCGGTGTGTGTAAGATGCTATGAATACTGAACTTCTTTTCGTATATTTGACTCAATGCGATGATCGAATCAATCATTAAAGCAAATTGACAAATCTAAACTTGAACAGTTGAAATAAAGATTTTTTAAACTTATGTGAACATAATTAAATTTTATAAAGTGGTACAGTATGCTTTTTTCTAAAATTTCTTTTGATGATTGAATGTTGTCTGATAATTTTAGTATTTTCCGTTAAAGAGCAACCGAAAGTTGCTTTTTACTCATCAACTAATAAGCTAGTTCATAAATAACAAACCATCGACATAAAAAAGTTTTTTTTCATTTATAGTCAAATGGCTACGCGATAAGCAAATCACAGCGTCATCTAGCGGTAAAGTTCTGAGTTAGCTCTATCTCCACAGCGGCAAGAGATACGGGGAAAAAGTCAGCTACTAAGTTGTAGAGCGCCATCTGTTAGATATAAAAGATACCTTGCAACACATTAATATTAAGGGTAAGACGGCTAAGAACATGGTGCGGTTGCTCGAACCAAACTGGGAAATTGCCATAACCATCCAAAAGTGCATAATTCATGCCATGTTGATGGTTTGCAGATGGTGATGATTCCATTTACGACAGTCATGGTCAAAAAATGTAAATAGTACATAAAATTGGAATAGTACCTAAAATTGCAAATAGTACATAAAATTGTATGAAATTTAGCGCGAATTTCTCACATTGTAGTACAAATATAAAAATTCTGAGCAAAGTTTTAGGGTTAGCAACAAAATGAGAAGGTTACCAGCATTTAGCAGGAAAAAATTCAATGCGGGACTGATATTTGAGGTTCGTTATTACTAATTATTTATAATTAGAATTTCTAAAATATGAACGAAATTTTTAGTTAAAAATTTGTTAATACAAGCTGTTGTGTATGCAAAAATACTGATGTGGGCTGAGGTTGACCCAAGCTTACAGATCATCATTTATTTTGAACGAAAAGACATCCCATAGACGTAGAGGTTGAATGAATAGAAAGGCACAGCTCCAGCATTTCTGTGCAGATGCTCCAAAATTGTCGTGGTCACGCACACGGGGAGAAGTCTCATATATCAGGAATAAGTTTATTCCGGAAAGTAATTCCGTTCTGCACCATCTTACTCTATCGTATATAACCGTATGTATCCACCTCCGACACTGGGGATCTCCCTTGTCTAGTGGTGAAGATGCTGAACTCGGGACCCAAAGGTCGGCTTTGATCCGCACCTGCCACAGTGGTGACCGAGAAAACTTATACTTACCCACTTAATTCCCCCTAGCCAGTTAGCAAGAACCAAAAATCACATCTACCATCATCTACTTTCATCCAACAGATGGCAGCAGTCAATTCTACAATACAAAGCTCTCTCCCCCAATTCGAGATCTATGACCATTTCATGCCTTAAAGCCTGCAGGTGCTACATTCAGTGAGAATACATCTGCGCTATACGCACCTAATCATCGCTTCTTGATATTCATATAATATCAAACAAGCGGAGGTTGCTCCTGTAGTGCACCGTGCTGCACCATCTTACTCTGATTAATATATATCCGCTATCCACTCCGGATGGATCCCTTGGTCCAGTGGTTAAGATGTGACCTAGACCCCCAAAGGTCTCCGACGGGGCTCTAATGGATGCACTGCCACATTCTCTTTTTACTTCCCTTAGGTGTATCTGGACCGCAGTTACTAAATAACAAACTGCGATTGACTTGATATTGAAAAATTCTGCACCATACATTAACCGACCACCGTAGTTGATGTCGGACTTCGACAAGCTGGGCATTCACGAGATGTCAGAGCTATTCCATTTGGCCCAAAGAGCGGGTTTTTCCCCACCCATTCGAGTCGATAAATTAGGCAGGTCATTCACGGAGACTCCAAAGTTTGTTTTGAGAACCCTTTTTTGAAAGATTCAAAGTCCCAGACTGACTCCCACGCACATTCCCCTTCCTTCCTCAACGCTCTCCAAACACACGTGGATGATTTATCGGCACCTCAAAGAATCAAACTTCACTTTTGAAGGATTTCCATTCCATTGGATTTCAAATTTGTTGAAATTCCAACAGCGTAATATTGTTACAAAGCTGTAAAGTCGTTTCCCTGAGATGTCTGTACCTGGCGACAAACTTTAGCGACTTGGCGATAAATTTGGCGACCATTTATGGGACTTGGCGGCAAAGTTGGCGACTAGGCACAAGGGAATTTTCTAGTAGGACCTCAAACTTTCCACCCTATTCTTCTACTGGTTTTCATGAACTTCTAGAGATTACGTCACTTCCTAGTCATGAGCCAGTCACTTCCGTTGAAAGGTATAAAGGCAAGCTCGTCAACACAAAAAATCAGTTGAATTTGATCAGCAAGCAAGCTGGTGAGCTAACAAAAGAAACCTTTAGGCGCTCTGTTGAGATTTATCGGTAGTCTCTGTTGTAATTTTTACTAGTGCTGTGTTAATACTTGTGCTCGCGTTTCTTTGTTGGGAATATTTGTAAAATAAAGAACTTTATTTTTTTAAATCCTTATTATAGGATTGCATTCACGTACACCCAAAAGCAATTTTGTTACAATATATTTACGCCATTGTACCATCGGTTTCTACATTGACGAAAGAGTTTTCCTTCCCGGGTACCAAAATCATTGAGGTGGAACAACGATTCTACCGTGTGTCACGTCTTTATGCGAAAGAATGTTTCAACCTCCACCGTCTTTGCAAAGGTTGGTTGGACTTTAAAATATGAAACTAATAATCTGCGGACAGTCATCTATTTAACTCTGAACTGTACTCAAAAACAATAAATCGCAGTGATGAACAGAAACGAAGTATGATACCATTGAGAAAGCAGTTTTTGGACTAACCTTCCATACACTCCGCCAAGCGGCGCTATGGTCTTTTAGAAGAATTTTTTATTCTCAATCTAACTGTTTGAAATGTTACCCGTGCAGTTAAGAAATTGAACTCTTTCCCTGATATTGATATTCGACTCGATGCTAAGATCGAATCATTCATGAGTTTCGAGAACTTAGACGGAAATATGTAGACGACTAATCTTTAAAATGTTATATATATAAATTTACATTATGTTAAGTGGTACAGTATTCTTTTTCTGGAAAACTTGGATAATTTATTTTTGGGAACATCTAAGTTGGCTACCTATATACAAGGAAGGCGATTTGTCGTTCGAGTAATCTCTCCTCAGAACGTGCAATTGACGCTGAAGTAGTTCAAGGATCCAAGATTGGACCAAAAATGTTCAATATCTACGCTAACGATCTTCCCAGCCCCAGGAACGGTCAAACCCCTTTATGTGTGTTCGCCGATGACCCTGCCGCCATAAGCACCAAGATCAATCCCGACCCACCTAAATTATATCACAGACCCTCTTCTCTTTCTGTTAGTGCGAAAAAATACGGATGCGGTTCAATAATTGACTTAATTTTTCCTGATATTTGACTCGATACAATGATCGAATATTTCGAGAATTATTAAAAAGATTAAGAACAACCCAAAATTAGTATTTTTAAAAATTTATATATATAAATTTGTAATATTTAAAGTGGTGCGATATTTTTTTTGGTTAAATTTCTTTCTATGATTGAATGCTGTCCAACGATTCTACTGCATTTCGTTAAAGAGCATCCGAAAGCTGCTTGTTACTCATCAGTTCATAAGAAACAAACTATTGTCATAAAAGCTTTTTCAAATTATAGAAAAATAGCTATGCGCTACGCGATACGTCTACTTACAGCGTCATCTAGCGGTAAAAGTTGGAGTTATCGTTCTTATTTAGAAAACGACAAGAAATACAAGAATAAAGTAAATTACAAACTAGTCAAGCATCATCTGTTTGATACGAAAAGACACCTTGCATCCATTGATATTAAGAATGGAATCCATAAACCGCTGATTTGTTTCGTCGCGATTTCTAAAGTTTTCACATCACGAATAGACTGACTCATGAACAGGGCCATCTTATCCAATGGCCTAATTAGTCTGTAGCGCAAGGGCGCGATTCATCCAAAGGATTGATTAAAAATTTACTACACTGATTATGTTTTAATTTTGAAAAATTTTAATTATAATTTTAAGTATGTTAAAAGTAAAAATATGATGATGGCTTGTAAGTAGGCAGCCATGGCTTTTTAAAGTGGCATAAATAGTTATATCATTTCAAAAAATATTCGTGCAGAGATAATCAGTGAGAAAATCATAAATTATGCATGTAATAAAAGTTATCAGCATTACGGAAGTTGGTGTGGTAAACCCAACCATGGCGCCGCGGAGATTATGGTAACCCCCTTTAGATTCGGTTTGAGAATCTGTTCTGGCAGACAGAGTCGAGTCTCGTGCGTGATGTAACATGTGAAGTAGGTGTGGTGAGTGGAACCAACAACCAAATATGGAATAAAAATACGTCTACTTTCTCCATATTGGCTTGCAAAACCCTGTTTTGATTAGGCGCTGATTTGTAAAATTAAAAAGTGGTAATCTGAGAACAGATGATTTTTTTTGTTCCTTAGTTATTTTATTAGGTAGGCATTTTCGTTGGGCCATAGACTGTAAAATTCCTGGTTACAGTTCTGATGGGGTGCCAAATTACTCCAGGCCAGGGCGCTCAGATTTGTTATGACGGCTCTGCTCACGAAACTTGATCGAAAACAACTTTCGGAAAATCCTGAGCGAATTCGGTGCCCAGCACTACCGTGACCTTCGTAAATGGGTTCGTGGGTTATTTTTAACTCCGCCCGCGTTACCGATATTCTGGAGTTTTATATAATAGATGGAGAAACTGACAGCCTTTGCTTCATCCAGTTTCTCTAACGCTAATTTTATCATTTTCATTTTTATACATTAGCAAAACCTTTTGACTTAAAAAAGCACCCGAAAATGTCAGACTTAAAAAAAAAATTTGACTTTGTCTTTAACCATCCACTTTAAGATTGTAAAATGCAGCAGCAAGAAAGTACAAGCGCTGGTCATCTACTAAGAGCGCGCTTTGGCTAACCTTGCTTAAGGATTGCAATCCTCATGCAAGCAGGATTGTCACGCCTTCTTCCGCATTATTGGAGTTACTGCCGCTCTGTGTATTTTCCCCCCATCCGCTTCAGGGCGAAGTCGAGAAAGTTTTGGGGAGATCACTCCCACTGGTATATTTCCAAAACGAAAATTTTAATTTTATAATAAGTTATCAATTTAAGAAACAATATAGTTTCCCCGCTGTTTTTGTATTTCAATATTTTTGCTATTTGATATAATTGTATACATTTCAGATAAAAGGATTATTTTATTAATAAACGACAATTTGTGTTTCTACTCTTTTGCACTGGGTATTTTTCATTATAAAATGTTACTTATTTGGAACATTTTATTGTTGTGGGAAACTACATGTCAATATTCTGATAAGTTTTAAAATGTACGAAGCATTTTGAATATTGATTCAATTTAAATATCCTAAAACCGAAACTATCAGTAGGTTGTGCAAAATTGCAAATAAGTTTGCTGATCAGGCGATTATCATTTTTTAGTTTTATCTTTTTGGTCTACTTGTTTTTAAATAAGAAGAAATAATGAGTTCAACTTTTAAGAATTCACTTCATAATCCAAAATAAAAGAAAATCCCATTTATACGGTATGAAAGATATTTATATCTTTATTCGATATTTATACTAGGGCTGATTTGTAATAATCAAAATTGTTTAGTAAAATTTCGATGATACGTCTTTTTTCGTTCCCTTGAACACTTTACTATATTTGGTTTTACTACTATATTTATTAATGCTGTATTTCACTTTTTTCCCTCTTTGTTTTTAGCTATAGTTGATATACTCGGCATTGTTCGTATTGTATTAAAAAAAATTATCACATATTCTGTTGTTTTTCTTTGCATTTCTAGTTTATCAATAACAAAATATATTTTTGCTATTCACTAAAGATAATTTCGTGCTATCGAGAAGAAGTAATTTTATACTGATTGCAAAATTACTGATGGAACAAACTTAAGCAGAACGTTTTTCCTTCACGTTTTAAATTCCAGATTGTATGCATATCAAAATGGTGTGAATTCGATGAAAGGAATTTGTAAAAAAAAGACATTAATTCTGCGATTGGTGACTACTTGATAACTGAATCGATCAAACAATGAAAAAAGATTTGAATGATTGAATCAAGGAAATGAAACTAACATGCAATAAATGATCAAAACACAGACACTTGATTGCTTCATCAGCATACAATAGTGTAGAAAAAGGAAGAAAAGAAAAAAGTTATTTTCCACAATAATTTTCGAATAATATCTAATCTGTTTACATTTGATTCTATGTAATGATCTTAAGTGACACTTAGTAAACCCACTATTTTCGTAATGGGTGATTAAATTATGTAAGACCTTATTTCCCCATACATATGTTGATAGGTATCGAATCTGAAAAAAAGGAAAAAGGAAAAAAAAAATCAAACTTTCTAGTATAATTCCACATAAAAATGTCACTTACAACTTTTCGTCAAAAATAAATTTGTCCAAGTGATATGAAAACAAATACTGGTAAAACCAAAGTGTGCGGTTTATCCCTCGCCAAGCTGGTGCCAAATCCTGGAGAACTGGCCAAGGTTGCAATAGAAAACCCTTGGTTGCAATAGAATACCACAGGGTTACCTTCCACATTTAGTGATTTATCGTCAAAAAAATTCAAGTTTGGCGTCATACCCGTACACTTTGGTTGGGCCCAAATATTTTCACCGACATCAGTAAAAATCCTATAAAAGTATCAGAAATTGGAATTTCTTCTGATAGATTGCTACTTGTGCTTCATTTTCGCAATTTTGATTATTGTAACCGCACTGCTTTTCGAGCTCGCCACCTAGCGGCCGTTGGAAGAGATAGTCAGTCCTAGCTCTGGAGTCGACCAGTAAACATGGTGTTCTGCCCCGAGTAATTGAATATTTTATATATCCTTAAATGTTTTGTTCCTTAATTGTTTGACCCGATATATTATGTCCTTTTATGTTTAATTAAAAGCATTTAAATCAACTAAGCTACTTTTCTTTAACATCTACTGTTATCCCTAGCAGGAATTAAAATTATGGCGCCCAATGGTTGCATTATTCTTTAAAAAATGTTTTTGCTTTCGATGAATTTTAAGTTTACATGTGTTTGTAGAATAGAGGAAATAAAACATTTTCGAAGTATAAGCATAAAAACGATTCTTCGAGTTGTCAGAGACTTCGGTTGATAAATGCTCGGAAAATCGAGGTTTAACTGCAGTAACTGATATTCCCAGCTAAAAAAAATCTGCAGAAAAAAATTTTTTTTGAAGATTTCTTAAAGATTGCTGCAGATTTTTTGAAGACAGAAAAAATCTGCCAGGCTGTCTAGTGCTGCCATCTATGTAACTATAACTAATGAATTATTAACATGGTGAATAAAAGTACTACATAGATTTCAGCTGTATTCCTCAGCTATAAATAATTCATAGACTAAATTTTTCATAAACAAATATTATAAATAAACTAACAGATTTTTGTTTTGGATATTCTTTTCTTTAATTTGTGCATATATTTATTATAAGAATTTCAAACTCCGATATGTATTCTATCATTTCCAACAGGATTCAATAGTTTAGATGTAATGCCCGATTTTAAACACAAATTAATTAAGCATCAATGAAAGATGATATAATTTGTTTTATACCTTCAAGAGATACTTAAATCTTGAAGATATCTTGTATTAAAGTATCTGAGTCATTCTTGTATGTAATTATCTGTCAATTTTTGAATGAATGAATGATTGATCGTTACTATATCAGAGGTTTCTTTACATTTTTTGGAAGAGACACGTATTTTTCATTTAGAATGAGCCATAAGAATCCTTACGTTAGAATACGTTCAGCTTTTGAATTTAAAAAATTTGTATAAGAACAATTAAATGAAACACAAGATGATAAGCAAGATCTAAAACATTTTTAAGGAGAGGAAAAAACAAATGATATGGGGTGAGAATTTTGAAATTTTAAATAAAAGAATTTAAGGAAGGTAAAGGAGACATTTGTTGACGCTGGCAGAAAAAACCAAATCGAGGATAGAACCACGGGTAAGGGTTGTAAGAAACGTGACAAGCCAACTACACCAGTGGAACCTGTTCAGTTACACCAGAGTAGTATTGGTAGGTTTCCCCACACATTTCCTGTGAGTTGTTTACTGCTTCTCCCTATTAAGATAGCACACATGCGACATGCACCACATCCCACTTGTTGCAAAGTTGCAGTGCCGTTTCTAAAAAATATAAGCGGCCGCCTTTTGTTCTCTTTCGGTCTCCCTCGTGCGTTCGCCTCCCCGCCTACCTGGTTGCCTCGAATTCGAGCCTGGCATTTGATTTGTTTTTGCCAGCGTCCTCAAATGTCTCCTTTACCTTCCTTAAATTCTTTTTTATTTAAAAATTTCTATGATTCTCACACCATGTCATTTGTTTTCGTCGCCTCCTTAAAATGTTTTAAATACTTTGACCACATCTTGTGTTTTATTTTAATTGTTTCTACTGATACAAATTCTCTAGAGATTCTAAATTCTAAAACATACTCTTCTAGACCGTTTCAGCGCGATATGCTTGATATATTGTTTCATGGAGATGAGTTTTATAAAATTTGATTCAAATAATGACAGGCATGAAAACACGCCTCTGCTTACACAGAAATAAAAGGCGCAGACGATATGTTATAAAACAAATTACGATTGCATTAAATATTTCAATCGGTGTGCCTAAGAACGAAATAAAATAAGAATTCAATGCACTCGCAGAAAATTTAATTTCTAAAATCTAATTTTTTATTAGCTTTTTAATTACGACTACATTAAACATCTAATGCGATATTTTTTTAAATAGATTATAAAAGGAATGTATGCATTTTTTGTTATGGTAATAAGCAACTAAAATTAATTTTAAACAAATTATTAAAAAAGCATTTAAAATGTTAATGCGTTTTAATGCTATAATAAAAATGTTTGCCAGAGCTGTTGATTTGTGGATCAGTCATCAAACTGAAAAAAAAAAACGCCATACTGATTTGCAAGCGAATTTGGAAACATGAAAAAAAAAATAAGAATAATGCTCTGTAATTTAAACGTTAGTTGATTATAATTTGAAAAGGTTTCGAACAGCGGCTCTTCTAAGCAAATGAAAGTAAGAAACTAAATTGTCCTGAAGATAATGCGAAAAAACCCACCCTCGGAACCCCAAAGGGCCCTATGTAGTTATTACTTAATGTGCCTATATGAAACACTGAAGGCTTCTACCTTAAATTAATTATTTCTGCATTCATATTTCACGGATGTCAAAAGACACGAGTTGCAACAAACTAAAACTTAAGAGATGGTCTTGAAAAAATATTATTTTAAAACCGCAGAAGAGCTCAAGTAGATCCTGAACACACCTAAATAGGAAATTAATTTCTAAAATAGTTTCGCCTGTTCCTAATAATTTCTTTTGACAATATTTCATTTTGGTCCTTATTTTTTTTTTTCCTTAGCGACCACCAGATGGCATTATGAGTCCTTATGCCCGGTTGTCTTGTCCGGTTGGTAAAATTACCTTTTTTAAAAAACTTTTGCTCATTATGCGAATTACTCGTTATGAGAGGTTCCGCTGTATTATTATCTTTGTTCCAGTTAAATTTAATGCAGCGTCAATTGCAAAGGATTTTGTACATTTTTAGGCATCTCTTTCTATATTATTCTTTTTGTTTATTTTAAATTTATTTTTCTCAGAATAGCAGCAAAAAAAGATAGTTGCTAAAAAAATATATAGAACGAAAAAACGAAATTTCTGACATTGTGTATCGAAAGTTCTGTAGGAATTTAAGAAAGAAGAGAGACATTTCTAAATAAAAGTCACAACTTTAGTCAGATAATACGGCTTAACTCAAACAATAACGGAGATTTGATTTAAAAGAATCCATTCAAATGTATTGATCTGTTGAACGATAAAAGAAGTAGTAATTATGTGAGATTTGAATCCAGTCATGCAGCAATTTAGAAAATGTTTTTGAAGAAACGCTTTCCTTGTTATGTAATTATGAAATGGAACAGATTTATGCAATCTCACTAATTTCTGCTGTTAGCATTATTTTATTCTGCTACTGTATTCCCTTCTGCAGAAAAATGTATTCTTTAAAATTTATTCAAGGAAAGTAAAGCACTGAGCAAAAAATTTCGACAATAAGCCACGAGTGCTATTGTTAAATTCGGTTTTACGAATATATTCTTTTATGCTGGATTTCCTTTTTTCCCTTCTTTGCTTTTAACTCAGTTGATGTACAAGAAGTTGCTCGAATAGCCTTAAAAAATTCGTTTATTTAACGTGAGCGTTAATATTGTTGCGAACGTGGAAAGTCGCTTATCAGCAATGTTAGTCTCATGGTTGGGAAGAGAGTTTTACAAGGTTAAGCATGGAGTGACGGCAGCGGCTATTCCGGGACCCCTGACCTTGGCGACCATTTTGGCGACTTGGCGACAAATAGATGATTCCAGAAAATGCAACTCTTTTCTCGATATTTCTATTAGGAAAGGGAATACGCTTGAATATACGAGAAAACTCCTTGTGACGTCGTGACCTGTCGGAGAGAATATATAAGGACCACACCTGTATCAGAGGGAGTAGTGTTGATCCGTTGGGAACGACTTCGAGTTTCGTCTGCAGTGCGAGCTAGGAAGCTGGTGAGCTGAGCGCTATTCAAAGTGCTGTTATTGTCGTTATTAGTTATTTGCTGATTGTCTGTGTTGCTAAATATCAAAGTGCTGAACTGTTATTATCTGTGAATTGTTGTCTGTTTACATTGGTAATCTGTGCAAGCACTATTGTTTCCTGTACCTGTGCTACGTGTTTTCCTGCATATTTGTGAATAAACCTTCATTCTCCATTATCCTGCGTGTTGGACTGTTTACACCATACACCCACAGAAAGACTTTGGTAACAATATGATATATATTTTACTTTAACTTCCTCACACGCGACATTTATATTACGTAGCTTTCAACAACTGATTTCGTATGTGACGACTTTAATCTTTGCTATAAATATATGTTTGCTCAGAAATATTAAAGAGATAAAAAGGTTTGAGTTAAAAGGTTTCAAATAATTAATTGAATAATTCCAATTTTTCATTAGCAGAAAACATGAAGGCATAAGATCAGCTAATAAGAAATAAACTGTTTGATTAATTGTCACGAAACCTTCACTAAAACCTTCCTAATGTAGTATTTTTGATCAAAATTTGAAGAAATTTTATTGAATAGTTTGGATTTAAATGTATCAGTTATACAGCTTGCTCTTGCTTGGAAAAGAAAAGCATCCATAGGAGGGTCGAACCTCGGACTATAAACTTGGTGTAAGGTGCATTACCAACCGAGTCGGAAACAGGGGTGGGGCCAGTGGAAGGTCCAGGCGGGCCAGGGCGCCCTGTCGAGGGGGAGGGGCTATCGGGCTGCAGTCCCCTGTCTATAAGTAAGAGCTATAAGCCAGAATTCTTGAATTTAATTAAAATCACTATAACTGTTTGTTCGTAATTTCTCTTTTTTAAAAAAATTATAAAAACGTGACAATATTGCTTTCTGGCTTGGCAGGTTCGAAAAATTTTCCTACTTTTCTAGTCATTCCCTCGTACTTGTAGTGTTGAAGCCGTCAAAGACATTTTTTGGCTACTTTTATTTAATTATTTTTTATTAAATTATCGAAAGTATCATATATCTTTTTTTTATGATTCTTATTGCCATATGAGTAAAGTCTGTAAAGTTCAAGTGTCTTGGTTTACCTAAGCCATGAGGTTTGACATTCGTCACGGCGATACAAAATATTTGACCCCCCTACCCAAATCCTGGATTCGCCACTGACTCCAGCCCAGGACGCTGAAATTTGTTAACAAGGACCTGCTCTATATTTCATTTCCATCTCATTGGGATATAAAATTTCATACAAATGAGCCGTTTTAGTACCTAGCATGTTCTTTTTTAAATATCTTTCCAAACTCTTTTTTTTTTAAAAAATATATTCCCAATCTCGTTTGTTTCTTTCAATATCTTTCCAATCTCATTTTTTTTATATATTTCTTCCCAATCTCGGTTTTTTTAAATATCTTTCCAATCTCGTTATTTTCTTTAAAATAATATCTTTCCAAACTCGTTTTTTAAATATCTTTCCAATCTCGTTTGTTTCTTTTAATACCTTTCCAATATCGTTTTTTTTAAATATCTATCCAAACCTCGTTTTTTCTTTTAATATAATTCAATCTCGTTTTTCTAAAATTCCAATCTTGTTTTTTTTTAAAATATCTTCCCAACTCAGGGGTGAAATATCTTTCCAATCTCGTTTGTTTCTTTTAATACCTTTCCAATATCGTTTTTTTTAAAATATCTATCCAAACTCGTTTTTTTCTTTAAAATATCATTCCAATCTCGTTTTTCTTACTATCTTTCCAATCTCGTTTTTTTTAATATCTTTCCACTCATTGTTATTTTTTAAAAATAACTTTCCAAACTCGTTTTTCTTTAGATACTTTTGCTATGGCGGCAGAGTTTGTGGGCAGACATTACTTCTTTTCCTGCATATGCTAATTCTTTTATTGCATTTGCCGTTTAATTCTTAGACGCCACAGTGAATTTAAAGCTTTCAGAAGGTTAAGTATCGCATTTACCTTGAAAATACTTAATCCCGATACATAATGAACTTATGTGAGCAACAAAAGTATAAACTTTTCATATTTTTTCGACCGTAAGTCATCAATTTTAGTGGATAACATCAAGGAAGGCAGTAAAATGCTATCATCTAATCTAATCGGCGTGATCACGAGACAGATCATGGATATGATTACGCTAAAGACTTGACGCGTGAGTTGAATTTTATTCCATTTAATTATTTCCCGAATATTAAATTACTTTGTTGTCAGTTTTCGACTGCGTTTTGTCGTATGTAGCGCACTCAGAAATAAAATGCGATAAAAAGTCTTAATTATTCGATTTTCTACCGTGTTCAAGACTTCCTCTATGTGTCAAAAATTGTTTAGTGTCTCCGAAATCTTTTCATGGAAGTTCAACAGTGACGCAGATACTGATTATATTAGTAGTTTAGTTCAAAATTACGTTGTAAAAGATCAACGTGCTTAATTATGTATTGCGGCAAGTAAACGTTGTTGTCCATAATTCATGTCAAAAATCCTTGTTTAGATTATTTGTTAAATGATCGCTTCGGCGATATACGTTCGAAACAATATAATTAAAATTCACGTTTTGAAACAATCTGGGGAAAAAATAATGATTAAACATATACAATTTTTAAAAAAAAAAATCTGATTTTCTTTTATCTACTCGTCACTGATAAAATCATTTTCATTGAAATGAAGATTTTGAAATACTTCTCTGAAATGTATATTCCTATTAATAGCAGAAATTCATTACTATATGGCGAGCGAGCGAAGCCAGCTGGGATCACGCAGTGATCCCAAAAGAATCACAACGTGATTCTTGGGGGTTGGGGAGCGGAGCGAGCAGGGGGTGTAAACCCCTAGTAAAATATAATCCTTTACGTCATTTAAAGCATTTTTCCGATTACAAGTATGTGTCTTTCTCTAACTGTTTAGAAATTAGCTATTGGGCCACGTTCAAAGTACACTCCCTGTCAAATGATTTTGGATAAATAATTTACAAATCTTGAAGATAATTTTTTTCTGATGAAACATACTTCTGCTTTCTCAAATTTATTTTTATTAGCTTGCTTAACATGCATTGTGGGCATTTTCATCTAACTTTGATTCAACATTGCATTTTATTTCTTTCCCAGGAAACTTCAGAAAATACCTGAAAATGCTGCCATCACCAACCCTTCTCCTTCTCACGTTCCTCTTCATCGGTCAAGCGTACTCTTCGGACACCTCAGAGAGGGGTGAGGACTGCACTGCATTCGACCGTTGCAAATCCGGTGACCTCTTCCGCACCTGCAGCTGCGACAGTGACTGCTACAAGTATGCCACCTGTTGCTCTGACTCAGACAAGTACGACTTGATGGCCTCGGAGAAAACACAATACTTCTGCCACACCGACAGATCCGCCACGCCGGTCTATGCCAAGAAATCCTGTTCCGACAGCTATAGCGGCCACGAATCCCACACACAGGTGTGCCACGAGGCCATATCCGATAAGGCCGACATCCTCGGCAATCTCCTGGTGACATCGACGAAGACCAAAATCACATACTGGAACCAAGACTGCGCCATTTGCAATAACGAGAAGATCAAAGATTTAAAACACTGGGCAGTCCAGGTGGCGTGTCCTTCCAACCACGGGGACTTAACCTTCAGCAAGTCCTACATCGAAGACCATCTGACCTACGATTTGGACCTTGAAGAGTGGGGTCTGAAAGTTAAAGATGGTTTCGTGGTATGCACCATCACCTCCTACCAGCCTACAAGAATGGTTGGGAAGTTGAACTACTGTGCACCGAATCTGGTATCCAAGTGTCCTGAAGGATATTCAGACGACGGTATCCTGGCAAAATGTTTATCTTACCATGCTGAACGCAAGCAGAAGGACACACATTCGTATTTCAGGAATCCCCATTGCGCCCTGTGTAATGGCGTCCCAGAAGACGAGCTCGAGTGCGTGGGTCGCAACTACGCCCCTCTCAATTACGCAAAGGGGAAAGACCTGGTGAAAGTGGTGTTCGACTCTGGGGAGTGGTTGGACAGGAACGCTTCCGAGAAATACAAATGCAGCAATGGCAACATGTACGACCCCTTCCAGAGTCGATGCAGGGAGTTTCCAGAATCGATACTAAGAGACCTTAATTACACTTTGTACCACTCTGGTGGTCTGCGAGTGACGACAAATGTGCTTATTTTGGCCATTTCTGCTCTGATTGTTTTGTGTAATAAATATTACTTTTAAAAAGTGTTTCATTCGTGAAGGACTCATAGTGGGATAATTTTCAAGCAAATTAAGAAATTATATAAATTTCGAAACTCGGGAGATAATCTAGTGTTTACAGATGCTGTAGTCATACGCAATACGGAGAGAGCTAAGAGCGATCACATCATCCATAACTGATGTAACATGCATTCCTATGGATCTCAGAGCGGGACAGAATGAGCTGCATGGAAGTTCATGCAGAATTGAACTACTTAATTCCATGCGGTTCGTAGAGAATAAACTACATGGAATTAAGCAGATTTGTTTTAAAATGTAGAGTTTTATTACACAGAATAAAAAAAATGACTGATGGTTTTTAAAACAAATCCTGTGAACTTGTAAATATAAGCTGTAAATACAATAGGAACATATTCATGACCATTTAAATGAGGGGTAATAATATATCGCCTAACTTCTCCCATACAATAGGAACATATTCAGGACCATTT
>BGPR01002023.1:21847-42219 GCA_013235015.1 Araneus ventricosus
GTAATAATATATCGCCTAACTTCTCCCATACAATAGGAACATATTCAGGACCATTTTAATGAGGGGTAATAATATATCGCCTAACTTTTCCCATACTATCTGCTTGAATTATCTTTAACTCAGGAAAATTTGAATACTTAAAAATACTTGAAAGTAAATATTTATCCCATGTATTTGATTTCAACGACCTAACAAATAACTAAACCATGTGTTTTGGGGGGAAGGAGAGAAATTAAATACGCGGCTTTACTGGTAGTATAGTTAATGTGACGATTTTTTTTTCAATATTGGTAAATGTTTTTATGCGTATCAATTGAACAACTGTAAAAAATTTAAAATGTATTTGTTTTGTGAAATGTCGCACTTCGTTTTCATACCGAAATAAATTGGTTTTTAATAAATCTGGAAAGTCAAAGTCTCTTAATAGTATTCAAAAGTGTAGTAAAAAATTATTCTTTCCTTTTTCTTCCTTTATTTTAATAAATATGAGTATCTTTTTTTTTGTCCACCACTGTGATTAATGCTCTATTTGTGTAATATTTTTTAACTTAAATGCACACGCGAGGTTTCAAGAAAATAAGATCAATGAAAGAATCAGTATAATCAGCCCTCGAATAAAGAATAGAAGAATTACAACAAAAATTATAAATTAATCAGACAGATAATCTCATTTTTAAAAATTACTTTCATATCTTAAAAATGGATACTATTTTCAATCAATACAGCCTATATGAAGCACAATTGAATTCCTTAACACAATTTCCTTAAACACAGGATTTCTTGAAAAACTGAAATACAGATAAAATATACCGAGAAACAGGGAAAGCTGAACTAAAAAATTTTTTCAGAGAAGTTTTAGCTACAACTGCAAATTTAAAATTACCATTGGTGGACGATTGCTATCCCAGATTTTTATCAAAATTTTTTATGATGTTTACTACAAAAATATCAGACGACATCTCAAAATTACAAGAACGAAAATAAACTCGAACTGAATATTCTATGCTCTGAAAAATTTGACCTATAATATTAGGTCACAGAAAGAAGGTTAAACCCCTGGTTTAACCCTCGATAAAGCCTAGGTAATTTTTTTGCTTCTTTGCAAGAGATAACAGATTAGTTTTAAATGCTATTTAAATTTAATGCTCTTGCAAGAAACCAAATTGCTATTCATTCTTCAATTCTCTTAAAATGAAAAAGATATGTTGAAATTAAGACTTTCACTAATATTTCTTCAAAAGGATTGGGTTGCATTTTTTTATTTATTTAACGGAAGTTGGTATTCCTTTTTAAGAGAACTCCTGTGTTTGGATTTATTAACAATGGAAAAAATCATTTTCATGCTTTCTTTCTTTCTTTTTTTGTATTAAAGTGTTTAACTTCGTGACGTTTGTTAGGGGAAGTAAGTGACAATATTTGTTGATTGTAGAGAAAAATGGAGGCAGGGCATATGAAAATATATGGATCCCAAGGTTTCACGTGACCTCACTTCTCTCCGCCCTGAAATATCCTATTATTCGTGATAGCCCGTGCAACGCCGGGCCCCACAGCTAGTTTTATATGATTTATGTGGTTCATGTAAGCGTTAAAAGAAAAATCTTTAATCGCTCTCTGATGTGCTGATTGTCTGTGAGTACAGCATTATGAATCGAATTAAGTACAGTAAAACCCCGCTAATCCGAACTAATTGGGACCGGTGCCTGTTCGGATTACAAAAAATTCGGATTACCCGAAATTCCGATAAAAATAGAAAAGAAAAAGATGTGTGCTAAAAAAATGTAAGTACTCAGTACTACTATCTCTTGAATTCTTTTATTCAAAAGCAATAGAAAGAGAATATGTCTCCTCTTTTCATTAGAATAATGGGTGTGACACTGTATGAAGTGACCTTATCTTACGGCGAACTCAAAAAGAGATTCATTCCGTGAAACTAGTGAGCCGTGACGGCTGAGGCTAAATAATAGATTTTTGCCTTCTTCTTTCACGTGAAATCTCTACCGGTTCAACCCTTAATTGTCCGAGAAATGAATCATCCACTTCCTGCTAGCTCATTTTCGTACGAACACGCTTCTCCCTGACACGTCATTTTCAGGTAATTTTTTCAATTACATATAATTTTCGAAAATAAAATCGTTTCGGATTACCGGAGTTCTACTGTACATTGAATGTTTTTTCACTGTTCTTTAAAACAATAAGAATAAGTTGAAAGTTTTCAATGAAGTCCATTGGTTTTTAAATGAAGGTGGAAAACTTCCCCACATTCTTTTTCATCATGATATCCCTCCCCCCCCCGCTTTCTAGGAAAGTCTCCCCCTTCGTAGGAGCAGAGAAATAATGGCAGAGGCAGAAAATTTGCGAATTTTAGAAACTGGAAAACGATGCATAACCGAAGCTTTGGGTCGTATTAACGAAGTTCTTTATCATTCTAGTGATTACGAACGAATGTGATAAAACGACGTATAAATGAAAAGCGATGCATTAATGAGAAACGTACAAGCGGTGTTTTACTGCATTAAAAACTAATACACATACATGAAATTTTATATCATAGAAAAACACAATTAAACCAACTATAAATATTACAATACATATTATCTCATGCACATAATAGAGATAAATGTAATCATACAGATAAATGTAATACATAACGTAATATAAACGCAATATAAATGTAAAATAAAAAAGTAAAAATAAAACATGTAATCATACACATAAATAAATGTACAATACATATTATCTCATGAAAGAGACGCATTTCTAAGTGTAATGATAGACAACTTCGAATGTCACCTGTGTATAAGATTTTCTCCGGACTGTTACAAATTTATTGTATATGCGATAAAGCATTGTAGTGATCGTAGCGACATCTATATTTCTTGTAAATCAAAAGCGCTACCTCTCTACTACTTCAACTTCCACTCTCTGTTTACCTCTGCCTGGGAAATCCACGTCGTATGTCATAAAGAACCAGGGTTGCCATATTGGCCTTCTCAAGGCCAAATTATGGAAATTTGGCCTTTTTTCAAAGACCTTGGCTTTATAAATTTTCATTTGGCCTTACATTCATTTTTGGCCTTTTTTGGCTTTATTTTCGTTAATGACTTTTAGAACAATTTTTAAATTATTATTCTATTGCTTTTGAATAAATTTTTGATATTGCACATTTCAAATGATATATAAAGAGCTGTCGAACGAAATAGCTCCTGAACAGAACAAGGATGTTTTAAATTTCTTTCACTTAAATTTTAGTTTAATAATAGATCATTGCACATATGCCTATCGAATGGGATTCGTTTTCATGAAGGATAGCCTTTTTTTCTAATAGCAAGTGAGGTCTTAAATCAATTTGTTAAATTTGGCCTTTTTTTGGCCTTATTTTAAAGACGGTTTGGCCTTATTTTGTTATTTTGATCTGGCAACCCTGTAAAGAACTGCGCCCTAGCAGACGCGTGTGTGTTGTGTTGGTTGTTAAATATTAAAGGATTTATTTTCGTAATGACAGATTTTATTCATCATATGAATTACATAATCCTCTCAATCACCACAAAGTGGTGACCCTGGGCAATAACTTATTTATCCTTCTGATTCATTATGCAGCAAACTGTTACAGTTTTATTCTGAAATCGAATAGCTGAAATCGAAAGTGAGTTCCAAAGTTCTTATTTCATATTCTGAAAGTTTTATGTATATTTTATCATGGAAGAGGTTCCTGCTGTAAAGATTCCTATTTTTATTCCATCGGATCCATCACTTTGGTTCACTATGGTGGAGTCGACTTTCGACTTAGCTATCCCGAAACCAATAACGGAATCAAGAACTAAATATAATCACTGTGTAGCGAATCAACCACCGGACATTGCCATGACTGTTCGCGACATCATCATTTCACCTGATACAACAGATCCTTATGCTAAATTAAACCAGCGCGGGTGTTCTCCCCTAAACTTTCTCGTATACTTCCCCTAAGGTGCCGTTTCTCCTTCCCCCGCGTGGCTAAAAGAATTCGAACCTACTGTCATCCAGAATCCAATGACTATCAGAAGGTTTTTCATTATAGTGATTGAAAAATATCTAGGTAAAGAATTCAGAGAGATGCGTACCGATTAAAACGCATCTGTCGCACACTGCTAGGTTTCATTCTTGCCGTCTCAAGGACAAACTGACGTAATCGCTCCTTTCGGGAGCACAGACGATTGCTTCCGTACGCATGCGCGTGAAGATAGCGGATTGGTTTTGTAGTATCTGGCAACAGATCTGAAATCTATTATATATACCGATTGACTTTAGAGTATCTGGCAACAATTTGGTAGATAAGTAGAACGAAGTGAGCGGCGAATAAAGATGGATGTTTACCTTCTGACCATGGAATTACTTATTTAATTATAAAACACGCTCAAAAACACTACAGTGGTGACCTGTCGGACGTGATATTTTCGACTATAATGATGCACATTTGGACTGTTGTTCGTGAAGAATTCGTACGCATCTAAACGTTTAAGTTTCTGGATATGGTTTCGTTTTCGGATTTATTCTTTTTGTGAATTCGTCGCACTGTCTGTCTGCTCTCCTGAATTTAAAGGATTTCTTGCACAATGTCTGAGGTAGGTGCAGTTCAAATACCTGTCTACAATAGATCGGATCCTGCTCTCTGGTTTATTATGTGCGAAAGCACGTTTAAATTTGCTGTTCCAAAACCTATTACAGAATCTGTGACTAAATTTAACTATGTTGTTTCTCATTTACCTCCAGAGGTTGCGTCGCTTGTTCGCGATATTTTGATGAATCCTGATACCACAGATCCTTATACTCATTTGAAAACGGAACTTATAAATAGGTCAGGTGAATCTTCACAACAAGAGATTCGTCAGCTTCTATCGGGTGAAATGTTAGGTACTAGAAAACCTTCTGAGTTGTTAAGAAATATGAAACGTCGTGCAGAAACTTTGAAGGTCCCAGAAACATTTATGTTAGAATTGTTTTTACAGCGTTTGCCAACATCAGTACAAACTATCTTAGCAGCTGTTACAGACCTAACATTAGAAAAAGCAGCTGAAATTTCAGATAGGATTTTAGAAGTTACACCTGTTCCTATGGAAATTCATGCTGTAAATAAGAACAATTCGAATTCCATGGAGGAAAAACTACTTTCCGAAATAGAAAAATTGAATGCACGAATTGATAAGCTCGAGTTTTCTCGTAGTCGTTCTCCTTTTCGCAGAAACAGAAGTAACCAAAGATCGAGAGGGAATAGTCAAAATCGAAATTCGTCTGTTTGCTGGTATCATCGTCGTTTCGGAAAAAACTGCAAACCTGAAAAATGCGTTTCGCCTTGTAATTTTCAGGGAAACGAAAACGGCGAAGAATAGACGCGACATGTTCTTTGCCGCAGACATCACGTCGCCTGATCATTCGAGACCGGATATCAAATATCTCCTTTCTGGTCGACACCGGTTCTGACGTGTCTTTAATCCCTGCTAATACCTATCAAAAAAGAAACTCTTCGCAACAAACCCTTTTCGCTGCAAATTCTTCTACTATTAACGTATATGGACAGAAAACATTATCCTTGAATTTCAATTTAAGAAGAGGCTTTTTATGGACTTTTCTGATTGCCGACGTAAGTATACCTATTCTTGGAGCGGATTTCCTCCATTATTTTGAATTGGTACCAGATCTCCGCAACAAATGCCTTAGAGATACAAAAACAAAATTACAATCAGTAGGCCATTTAAAGTATGCTAATCTCCATTCGGTTCAGATTTCTATTTCTGAAGATACGATTTATCATAAACTGTTAAAAGAATTTCCTTCTATTACTAAATTGCCTAATCCAAATCAACCGGTAAAACATACTACCGTTCACCATATTGTAACAAAAGGTCCTCCTGTGGTGGCAAAACCTCGAAGGCTAGCTCCAGATCGCCTTAAAATAGCGAAATCAGAATTTCGAAATATGATGCATCTAGGACATTTACGACCTTCGAAAAGCAATTATGCTTCCCCACTTCACATGGTTCCCAAAAAAGGAACTTTAAATTGGAGACCTGTTGGTGATTACAGAGCTTTAAATTCTCAAACATTAAAAGATAAATACCCCATTCCTTGTATCGCTGATTTTACTGCTGAATTACATGGATCAAAAATTTTCAGTCGAATCGATCTAATAAAAGCCCATCATCAAATTCCCATTCACCCAGAAGATATCCACAAAACGGCAATATGTACTCCTTTTGGTTTGTTCGAAAGTACAAGAATGCAATTCGGACTGTGTAACGCATCTGCGACATTTCAACGTTTTATAGATGAAGTCACTCGAGGTTTACCAGGTGTTTACGCCTTTGTCGATGATATTCTGATTGCTTCTAAAAACCCTGAACAGCATTTCCAACATTTAAAAACCTTATTTGCAAGATTAGATGAATACGGCCTATGCATAAATATTTCGAAATGCATATTTGGTGCATTGACAATAGACTTTTTAGGTTTCAATCTGTCAGAAAATGGAATTAAGCCTCTACCTGATAAAGTCAAATGTATACTAGACTTTCCTAAACCAGATACTTTAACTCAGTTGCGTAGATTTTTGGGAATGTTTAACTTTTATAGATGTTTCATACCTAAAGCCGCACATATACTTGCTCCCATAGTACAGTTTTTGGAAGGGCATACTAACAAAAAGAAATCTCGTTCCAGTGTTTGCAAGTCATCTGAACAACTCAAATGGAATGAAAACGCAGAACAAGCTTTTATTGCCGCGAAAAACGCGATTGCCGAAGCTACTCTTTTGAGACATCCCATTCCAGGGGCTCAATTGAGCCTATGGGTAGACGCCTCTGATGTTGCTATAGGAGGCACTTTATCTCAATTATCACAGGGGCAATTTGAACCAATAGCCTATTTCTCCATGAAACTTAACAAAAGCCAACGAAAATGGTCAACTTATGACAGAGAACTATTTTCGATGTATTCGGCAATAAAAAAATTTAAACACATGTTAGAAGGCAGGGAATTCCAAATTTATACTGATAAAAAACCATTAATTTATGCCTTCAAGCAAAATCCAGATAAATGTTCATCTAGGCAATTACGTCATCTCGATTTCATATCCCAATACTCCACCGACATTCGGCATGTGCAAGGTTCTCAGAAATTTGTTGCTGATGCACTTTCTAGAATCGAAGTTGATTCCATTACTAAATCTCCAATTTTAAATTTTAAAGAATTTGCAGGAGCACAGAAGGATGATTCAGATATTCAAAAATTCCTCCACAATGATGCATCCTCTCTACAATTAGAACTCAAACCCTGCCAGACTTCCAACTGCAATTTGCTTTGCGATACCTCAACTGGAGTTCCACGTCCTTTTGTTCCTACTTCCTTTCGAAAACTCATATTTGATCATCTACATAATCTTGCGCATCCTGGGATAGCAGCTTCAATCAAACTTATTAGTGCTAGATACGTATGGCCAGGTATGAAATACCAAATAAAGCAATGGGTCCGGTGTTGTGAATCATGTCAGAGATCGAAAATCCAGAGGCACACTAAAACGCCTCTAGGCACATTCTCTCTTCCCGATGCCCGATTCACACACATCCACATCGATATTGTATGTCCCTTGCCACCCTCTGAAGGTCAAATTTATCTTCTCACGATAATTGACCGTTTCTCCAGATGGCCAGAAGCAATACCTATCCCAGATATGCGAGCAAAAACTATATGCCGTGCAATTTTCGATACATGGATCTCTCGCTTTGGATGCCCATCTGTAGTAACTTCTGATCAAGGATCCCAGTTGCGTTCATCAATGTTTGTTGGATTTACTCGCATGCTGGGAACTCAAAAGATCAAAACAACTCCCTACCATCCTATTTCAAACGGAATTGTCGAACGTTTTCATCGACATTTAAAATCGGCAATTAAAGCTCATGAAAATGAGAAATGGTCAGAGTTAATCCCAATAATCCTTCTAGGCATCCGAACAGCCGTGAAAGAAGATTTGCAATCTTCTTGTTCAGAACTTGTGTACGGTACAACCCTACGTCTTCCTTGTGACATGATCGATGTATCAGACATTCCTCCTTGTGATATTGAATTCATAACTGATCTTCGTCATAGAATGCAACAGCTAAATCCTGTTGCAACATCCGCTCACTGCACCGATCGATTCTACATCCATCCTTCACTGAAATCTTCATCTCATATCTTCTTAAGAGTAGATCGTGTGCAGCCGCCATTACGTCAACCTTATACTGGTCCTCATAAAGTGTTGTGCAGAACAAATAAAACAATCACCGTTGACATTAATGGTCGAAAAACTACAGTTTCCCTGGACCGTGTAAAACCGGCACATCTTCTCGCCGAAACTGTGTTATCTCCACCTCCAGTGATCAAAAACTTAAAAAGTACTGATGTTCATACATCCAAAAACGACGAACCTCCAACATATGTCACAAGATCAGGAAGACGTGTACATTTCCCAAAAAAACTGACTACTTACATAACTTAATTTTTTTTTCTCTCTTGTCTTTTCATTTTCATTTACGGTTGTGTATTTTTAAAGCATATGTTGTATTTTTGTGTCGTTCCATTGTATTATCCTCTGTCACTGGGGGGATACTCTGTAGTATCTGGCAACAGATCTGAAATCTATTACATATACCGATTGACTTTAGAGTATCTGGCAACAATTTGGTAGATAAGTAGAACGAAGTGAGCGGCGAATAAAGATGGATGTTTACCTTCTGACCATGGAATTACTTATTTAATTATAAAACACGCTCAAAAACACTACAGTTTCAATGGTAAATTATACAGGCCGACAGACAGTCAACCCTTTGACGGATTTGGCCCAAATTTTTATACGGACCTACATTCATGACGATAAAACTGTGTACCAAATTTTATCCATCTAGCTATTCACGTTTTTGAGTTATAGTGTTCGCATGACTTCGGACATACAGACAGACTTCCCTGTGACGGATTTTGTCCAAAATTTGATAGAAACCTACAAATTATGTGTAAAGATCACATACTCAATTTCATTCCCGTAGCTCTAATAGTTATCGTGTTCACAGACAGACACACAGACACAATTCCAAAATTGTGTTTTTCGAACTCGGGGAGGTCTCAAACGTGCAGATTCGTCAACATCTCGAGTTCGAATTTTTTGACGATTACAATACTTTCTCTTTGTATACGAGAAAGTAAAAACGAAGTGATTTCCACATGCGGTGAAAGCAAATCTCAAGAAATATAGATGTCGCTACGATCACTACAGCATCATAACATCATGCGCTGACATAGATGAACATTGCTCGGCGAATTTTATGAAACCCCGCAATCCTTCGTCTCCTCCCTTCTTAATCTGCGTGCCATCTGTTCGATTATTTCTTCGTCTTCAAGAGAGTTGTAGGCAACAGTCATCTACAGAGAAAGTACTAGTGGTCTCAATCTGAAGTTTGATTAACGATCGTTGCGCCCTCCATCGGAATACTAATAAAACTAGGCGCTTTAATTCCGTCCTTTTTACTTTCTCGTATACGAAGTACACAAAGAATCCCCACGTTTCAGACTTCCCTGAGTCCGAAAAACACAATTTTGGAATTATGGCTGTCTGTGTGTGAACACGATAACTCGAAAACTATTAGAGCTACGGGGATGAAATTTGGTATGTGGTCTTTAAACATAATTGGTAGGTTTCTATCAAATTTTGGACAAAATCCGTCTACGGGAAGTCTGTCTGTATGTCCGAAGTCATGCGAACACTATAACTCAGAAACTTGAATAGCTAGATGGATAAAATTTGGTACACAGTTTTATCGTCATGAATGTAGGTCCGTATAAAGTTTTGGACCAAATCCGTCAACGGGTTGACTGTCTGTCGGCCTGTATAATCGTATACTTGTTTAGTTTTCAAACGAATGTTATCTCCATGCGCATGCGTACTTAGCAATCTCTGGTACCAAGCGGGAGGATTACGTCACTTTGTCCTTGAGACGGAGTTTTTCGCTCGCTCGTATAATAGCGGATGTTGCTGGAGTGTGATGGAAACTAAATATTGCTAAGTTTTAGTACAAAGGCATCTCTTTTAATATGATTCTTCACCTGAATATTTTACAATCACTATAATCTGCAATGAAAAACCTTCCGATATTCGTTGCATTCTGGATTACAGTAGGTTCGATTTTTTTTATCCACGCAAGGGGAAGGGAAATGAGAAATTTTTTGAGCAATATACGAGAAAGTTTAGGGGAGGCCACTCCCACTGGTTTTCGAACGAAACTGTGGGAAATCCAAGATCAACGCCATGTCGTTTTATCCGCCGTTCGAAAGTCATGGCGTATTATCCTCGAGACGAAAACGTCTCTTCTCATCCCCATACTCGTGGTAGGAAAGTCAACATTGTGTACCGAGTGACGAAGCGAAATTCAAAATAGGGAGTCGGAGCAGGTTAGAATGCTATGCTCGATTGATAATAATAGGATTTTTAAGAATGCAAATATTCTTTTTAAATTCTGACTATTCATATATCCAGTTGTTAAACAGATTATTTTCACGGAAAAGAAGATAAGGAAGCTGCATATTTCTCAATTAAGAAAATACAAACAAGCGATCGCATCTTGTTTCTACGCAGTTACGTTTTGAAAACCACGTGCTAAATATCTTGATATCTCTTTCCTTCGATAGAATGGGAACTATCTATATTTGACATATTTCATTGAAACCCCATTTAAAAGGCGTAAGAGTGTTTCTTTGAGCAAATCTGCAAAATGTGAAGAGGTATCTAATGGCTAGAACATAGAGTTAACATAATTTTTTAATGACTAGAACATAGAGTTAACATAATTTTTTAATGACTAGAACATTTACCATAATTTTTTAATGATTAGAACATAGAGTTACCATAATTTTTTTAGTTGAAATCTCGACACTTGAGAGTTCAAGGGGAATAGTATTCTACACTCTTCTTTCATAACATTAGCACAGAATTTAAGGAAATAATAAAAAAAATTAAGACTTCAGAATGAAAGAATGTACAATTTGTATTAATGTTCGGAAATTTAAAATTACAGTAATGAAAAACAGAATTATAACAAAACTTCCAAAACTTCTATTGTTCAGTTTGAACTGGGATCTGGGTAAGGAGGCTCTCCACTTTCTCATCAACAATGGATGTAAACAGTGTAAAAAATGGATTTTCTTTCATTGGCGGAATGGTGTCAGCTTTCTCAAATACGTCAGATTTTCTCAATTGCAACCAAATTTCGCTCTCACCGCATTAGATAGCGTAAATCCGGACATTTTGAAGATCCGGACATTACTACGGACGTGAGTTTGAAATCCTGACTTTCCGTACGAAATCCGGACGCATGATAACCCTACTAGAACAACAATAGAATCATTACCTCATTCTCCGAAATTCTACAGCAATGTAATGCAAATGCAAAGACTTAACATGCATTAATCACAACCATAAACACCTTCCCTGCCTTGGCATCTTGGTCACTGAGTGACCAGATTGCCGCAATAACACTGGCATTTTGGACAACTACAAAATGGTCATCACCGGCCCATACACTCAGAGGCGGGTCGGGCAAAACGGGCAACTGCCCGTGGCGCCAAAATCCTTGGTGGTGCCAAAGTGGGAGCGTGAAAGAGAAAAAAATTGGTCTAATAGACATGAGAGCTCCGAAAAAATGGCAAATATGTTCACTTTAGAATTGGCGGCCATCTTCCTTTATTCTGAATAATATCATCAAAACATACGAGACGGATTGGATCATTGGATTTCCAAACTTTTCGACCACAACATTCCAATTCGCATTGAGGATGGGTTTTGGCACGAGGCGCTCCAAATGGAGTGGAACGGTGACCTCGTGAACAGACGTGGCGCCAGTGGGGTATCCGGGGGCCGGGGATGCTGTGCCCTCCGTCGGGGCAAATTTTCCCGGATAGTAATTTTAGTTTGCAGCAATCATGCTCTGCAAAGCTGCAAGCTTCCAACAAATTTGACAAGGCAAGAGTGCAAGCTTGAAACAAGTTAACGCAAACGAGTTAGTCACCATGCGTCAAACGCATTGCAAACTGTAGTAGCAAAAACAGAGTACGGAGACAACCTCGGATTCCAACCGCCGACATCTCGCTTACTAAACCTGTCGTCCTAACCATTCGGCCAGCTAGACTCTGAGAGAAGATAGATTGCGCTAATAGGTCGTGCATACGATTTATTTTAAACTGTTTTCTTGATTTCATTAATTTTCTAAATTTTGTGTTGAGAATATGTTTTGATGTCAAAGAGAGAGCGATTTTCGCTAATAACTACGTTTTGCTAGTAGAATAAATTATGAAATTAGGGTTCAAAAGTAATCACTTTTAAAATGGGACAAAATGAAGTTATTATTTTTCAAGAAACATTGTCTGTTTTTTAGGTTTAATTTTGTTTATAAACGTTAAAATTTCAACATTAAGAAAAAGGCGATATAGTTTTCTTTAAAGTGCGAGTTCTATATTTAGTAAAACGATAGAAAATTTTTCAAATTTTTTTTTTTATAAAAAAGTTAGTTTTTTTACAAATTATTATTCATTTATTGAATCAATAAAAAGAAAGACGGTCTAGGATATGCTATTAAAAATCGGATGTTTTTTAAAACAGAGACAAAGATTATCTGTAAGTGTGCTGTTATCTTTGCAGCAAACTTGTTTTACAAGTGGGTTGGTAGATTATGCTTTGTTACTTTGCAGGAAGTTCGCTGCAAAGTTGCCACATCAAGTTTGTCATGACAAGCTAATATCAAGAAAAAATCAAACTTGCTGCAAGTGTACATGCTATATGGGTTTGTACCCCCTTCACACAACGAACTATTCAACTAGTTCATAAATTAAGTTCTGGCAAAAATTTGAGAGGGTCATCCTTTTGCCCCTCTCCTTGTACAGCAAGTCGTGCCCCCTGTAGGGGGAAATAATGCCCCTCGTTGGGCGGACTCTAACGCCACTCCTGCTCTTGAATATACCGCTTGAGATATTATGTATAATAAGAAATATATCCAATAAGTTCAAAGATAATCGTGTTGCTATGTTTTCATTCTTTCAATCGGCATGTTTTAATCCAGCTAACATGTTGCTGAATGTAAAATGTGCCGCGCGCCACTTTAATGTTGATATCAACCCAGATAGCACGTACGTTTGCAGCAAGTTTGATTTTTACTTGATATTATCTTGTCATGGCAAATTTGACGCCTCAAAGTTGAAGCGAAATTGCTGCAAACTAAGAATGCAGAATCCGTCAACTCTCCTTGCATAACAAGTTTGCGACAAGTTCGCCACGGCAAAAATAGACAACTAGCGCCACCCCTCCTTGCATTGCAAGTTTGCTGTGAATTTGTCATGACAAGTTCACAGCACGATTGCAGAGCAAATTTGCTTGCAAAGATGATAGCACACTAAGAGACACTAAACACTTTTTTAAAACAGAGAAAGATCTTGCTCTGTTTTAAAAAAACATCCGATTTTTAATAGCATCTCCTAGACCGTCCTTCTTTTAATTAATTCAATAAATCAATTATAATTTGTGAAAAAACTAACTTTTTAAAAAAAAAATTTTGAAACATTTTCCATCATTTTACTAAATATAGAACTCGCACTTTAAAGAAAACTATATCGCCTTTTTCTTAATGTTGAAATTTTAACGTTTATAAACAAAATTAAACCTAAAAAACAGACAATGTTTCTTGAAAAATAATAACTTCATTTTGTCCCATTTTAAAAGTAATTACTTTTTAACCCTAATTTCACAATTTATTCTACTAGCAAAACGTAGTTATTAGCGAAAATCGCTCTCTCTTTGACTTCAAATCATATTCTCAACACAAAATTTAAAAAATTAATGAAATCAAGAAAAGAGTTTAAAATAAATCGTATGCGCGATCTATTAGCACAATATATCTTCTACTCTCGTAGTCTATCTGGCCACGTGGTTTAGAGCATCAATTTTGGAAGCGAAAAGTCGCGAGTTCTAATCCGAGGTTGTGTTCGTACTCTGTTTTTGCTATAGTTTACAATGAATTTGACGTGAAAAATTTGTGGCAAATTTGACGCATGGTGACTTCGGAGCTTGCGTTAACTTGCTGCAAACTTGTTTCAAGCGTGCACTCTTGTCATGTCAAATCTGTTGCAAGCTTGCAGATTTGCAGAGCAAGATTACTGCAACTTTGCTGCAAACTAAAATTGCTATCTGGGAAATGCTTAATTTGAATGAGGAATCATGAAAGTGAAGTTGGCGCTGGAAATCTGCAATTAGATGTTACATGACACGGAAAGTTACTTGATTTCATTAGAGTTGTTCATGTCTGAAAGAACTCGGGTTAAATGTCTATCGCAATTTGAATAGGGAACCATGAGTATCAAATTATTCACAAGAGATTCATTTGAAATTACGCAAAATCGGTACTCACAAGGAATAAACTGGTCATCGACGGCAGCTAGTTTAAGAATAATTAAAACAATGCATAAAAAATTTTGGGAAAGGCAAAATCCTAAATGCAGTATGATCTTCTGTGAATAGGTAGTTTTGACATGTAATGAATTAATTTAAAGAAGATTTATATCAAAGTTAAAAAAATTAATAATTTAATCATAATAATTTTATTTTAGGGATAAAACATTGCTTTTGCACAAATCAAGTAGCAAAATTCCATTATATAATTTAAACCTAATAAAAATACATTGAAATTTCCGTCTTTTACTTCTGAAAGTAAATATGAAAGGATTAATTGCGATTATTAGAAAGCTCTAAAAGAGTTTTATGGACCAGTTTTTCTGCTTTGCTTATTTACATTTAAGTGCTGGGACTATGCTAAGTTATTGGAATCATCGTCCCATCAGCCTCCTGAGCAACATTGGCAAAATCTTTGAAAAAATTATCCTCTCAAGATTAAAAGAAGAATGTCATGATCTTAGCATCATTCCAAACGAACAGTATGGTTTTAGGGCAGGCCATGGCTGCATTCATCAATTGCTTAGGGTAGCTAACACCGTCACCCAGGGTTTTAACCACAAATTCTACATTGGAGGAGTATTCCTTGATGTCCGCAAAGCATTTGACCGAATGTGGCATAATGTTCTGATCTACAAGCTGATAAAGTTCAAAATTCCTAACTACCTCATAGTCATCCTTATTAACTACCTTAGAAACAGGACCTTCCGGGTCAAGCTCAATCATACGCTCTCCGATATTGGAAGTATAAAAGCCGGAACTCCACAGGGAAGCATCCTTAGTCCACTACTGTATACAATCGACACCTCTGATTTCCCCAAGACCAACCAAATCATGAATTGCTTCTTTGCGGATGATACTTCCATCTTAGTCCAAGGTAGCACCATAAATTATGTCATCCACACACTTCAGAAAGGCCTAAATAACATTGAGAAATGGTGCACGCTTTGGCGTGTTGCCATAAACACAGACAAAACCCATGCAGTCATGTTCCGTAAAGGTACATCCAGGAAAGAACTAAAAACTCTCTCGTTCTTTGATGAAGATCTCACTTGGGACAAAGAGGTCAAGTACCTTGGGCTAATCTTAGACGACAAGCTCACCTTCAGAAGCCATCTTAAATACAACACAGAGAAGTTCTGGGCCAAAGTTCACCTGCTCATCCCACTTATTGGAAGAAGATCTCCACTTACACTAGAAAACAAGTTGCTACTTTTCAAACAAGTTCTGAGACCTATCCTCATGTTTGCGGCGCAAATTTGGGGCCTCGCAGCATTTTCCAACCGTAAAAAAGCACAAATCCTCCAAAACAAAATCCTTAGAATCATAGTCAATGCTCCCTGGTACGTTAGAAACAGCGTCATCCACAACGACCTGAAGATTCAAACTATAGATGAATTTATTAAAGAACTCTCCAGGAACTTCTTCCAAAAACTTGTAAACCACACCAACCCTACTGTCCTGGATCAACTCAATTATACCCATAATAATGGAAAATATGCCTTTCCTTATGCCACTACAAAATGGTTCACCCCTCTTAAGCCTCCATAGTTCGCACATGCTACCTTGCCCAGCTGCATCATACTCTTATTCTCCCATCGTTGCACTTGAATTCCATTTTCCAGCCCATTCCCCTCATTTGCCTGACAGGTTTTAACACGTACCCCATCTGATTTACCATTGGTGAAGTCTGTGTTCCTCTAAATCTCCTAGCACTCATTCTGAGTAAAAGTGTCTTAGGCACTAATAGCCATCCAATTCAAGGAAGTTATTGGAATCTTCAAAACGGAAGTACAAAAGCGCAGCAAATAAAGTCAAGGTTTTTAATGTAGTAAACAAACCAGAAAACTCGTTCATAGTGTTTTTGGGGTCTATTCTGGTACCCCTGGTTGGGTTGGGAGACGTCACTTTTTCCGTTGTTAACGGCCGGGAAAAGTGACGTCTCCCCCCGACCCAACCCAACCGGGGGTACCAGAATAGACCCCTTTATGTCAGTTTCTTTGGTTATTAAAAAAATTCTTAAACACGTTTAAAAAAAACTATATATGGCATTAAAGCAAATTCCTCTTTGAACTACAATTATAAATAATAAGAACTTTTTAAAAATAAATAAGTGAAAAATAAATTGATCGAATTTCTACAGCATACCCACAGGGGGATCCTGACCCTGACACCGCACAGAGTAGGTGACTATCATAGATGAATAATGCAATGCATATCAGTTTGCATTCAGTTCTTGTGTTCTCTAAACACATTAGGATGGCTCATGGTTAAAAATTAAAAGAGGAAAAATCGACGGCAATGAAACAGACGCAATCTATTGTTGGAAATATATCGTAGCCATTAGAATTTCAAGATCGTATGGATTCGTATGGACAGCCAAAATGTTTCACACTCTTCTTTTTTTTGTTGCATCAAAAATTGAAACCGAAACTTCATATTTTCAATTTGAATCTGGCAACAAATATCATTGCAGGAATGTTTTATTTTTAAATTTTTTTGTTTTCATTCGAATAGTACTTGATCTACTGGTTATCAGAAACTATAGGATGGGTTTACATGGTGGTTTATTATTGAAAGATCGAATTAAAAGCTCATACACAAAGTGTACAAAATGCAGTTTACATTCAAAACGCTTGGATGGCTGACCAAACTTGGTGAAAATGTACAATGTGCAACTAACTATCAGTACTAAGCGAGGGAAAGGAGCACGAATCGATATACATAAATTAGTTCACGTAAATAGTCAAGATTCGCTTTCTAGCGGAAGTTTAAGCACCCTGGATCAAGACGAATTTACATACGTTGAACATACTCATTCCGTTGAAGTGAGTAATTTCACTTTATGTGTGTTGTTGAATAAGTGGTGAATGCTGGCTGAAAACCGAATGTTTTGACATTCTTTATTAGACTTCTAATGACCATGAACTATCGGAAGAAATAAGGGAAGTTTTAAAACCCCAGAAGAATAATTAAATCTCGTTCTGTTCATAATTTTTAATAAACGCTTTAGGGTCATTCCATTGTGACTAACGTAACTTTTTAAAGATTCTAACAATTTATACTTCGTTCAGTTACGTATTGCTATCTGTAACTCTAGCAATAATAAATGAATTTTTTAAAACTTATATTCATTTTAAAAGCATAAGTTTTTATTAGAGCAATTAATTTCTTATGATTTGTTAAAGAAGATGGATATTTGATTGATTGAAAGATTCTCTTGTTTAAATCTTTGCTAAATATATTATTATTATGTATATAATTATACTACAGTAAATTCTCGATTATCCGACATTCAAGTATCCGAAAGCTCAATAACGAGAAAAATTAGAAAATGAGTTTTTCTAAAATTATACATAGCATTAAAATTTAGCAAGACACCATTCCATTCATGCGACAATTTATTTCAGAATGCAACATCCGCTCCACTCGGAGGGAGTAGAAGGGAAAAGCAATATACAGTACTGTGAGCTACACAGACTTGTTTTTATGGGAGGGTTCAAAAGCAAAGTGAGAACCCCTAAATAAATAAGTTCCTCACCTTTAGCGAAAACGAGACCTGCACAAAAAAAAAAAAAAGGTAAAGGGACAGAATCGTTAAAAAAAAAAAAACTCTAGGGGTGGTGTACTCAAGATTGTGAGTCTCATCTCTTTATTTATTTAATTCTGAGATGCCCTCAGATGTAAATTTCAATGATGCGTAATATCAGTCGCAGTAGAATTTGTGAAGTGTATTCTAATAACCTTTCGATTTTTTTTTAAAGATGATTAGTTTTGATATTTTAATCTGGATTTGTTTGCATCACTTAAAAGAGTTTTCTTGCTGAGTAGAATATTTTTCAGTTCTCTATTATTTTTTTATATGCTTATATTTTTATAATCTATATATTTACGGTAAAAAGTGCTACAGATCATACTTTTTTTTTTTATCAGTCAATGTTGAATTAAAATCTCATAATATGTGATGGAATACAATGTTATGGAAGATACAGAAGTATCCCTAAAATTATATCTAATGCACATTGAAAATGACAAAACAAATTATTTGAGCAGAAAAAATCTAATACCTCCCCATTTCCCATCACACTCAATTATCCGGACTTTCAGGTATCCGAAATCAGCTGCCTTCCTTCGAGCATGAGTTATGCTGCAATATGTTATTCTAGGTACTCATGAAAGAGACTATTATTAGTTATTCACTGTTTTAAAGTTTTGAGAAGATCATAATAACCTTTACTGTTAATATAATTTAACTTGGTTTCAAGAGTAATTTAATGTTTCTTGAATTCTTATGCAGTTTTAGAAGCAAAGTATTTTGTTAAAATTTCCAGTCTTTTTTGCATTTAAGTAATGTAATATACTGTTTTAATAGATTTTTTAATGTTTTAATTTTTTTTGTTTAATTAATTTTTTTTCATCTTAAATAACTGGTAAAAGTGTTTTTAATAATGTATATTGTACACAGACAATGATTCTGAGTAGGGAGAAAGCCAGGAAAATAATATAATTAGTAGTCGTAATTCAGGGAATTGTTGTAAGTTTAGTGAGGGAAATTTTTTCACAATTTCTGTAGCCACCCTGAATTAAGAATAAGGAAGAACCGAGAAAAATTATTTATACTACAATTTTTTTCATATCAATTTTAGTATTTATAGTTTTTAGTATTTATTTAGTTTGTACTTTTTAGGTGCTATGTATGCATTCTCAGAAAAATGGTAGGTTTTTAAATATTATGAATAATGACAATGTAATATAGTTTATTCACACATTACATCTAGATGCTGAAAATAGTGAGGAATGCTGCATGTGTATGCACCAGAATTTGAATTTTGTCTTGAATTGTATTTTTCAGGTTTGGCAGTTCTGGATGGTTATATTTATGCCATTGGTGGTTGGGACGGACTGTCCAGATTGAATAGTGTTGAGAAGTACAATCCGAGCAACAACACGTGGGAGTATGTGGCTCCCATGAAGATTTCACTCACTAGTCCCGCTGTCATTGGCCATGAAGGACATCTTTATGTCACTGGTAAGAAATACCTTTCCGGATTATTTCATGCTCTGAGGGATTTTCCTCGCCATAAAATTCCTGGAATTTTTAATGTACAGTCAAGTATAAATCCAGGCGTCCAAAATCGGACCTTTTCATTCTCCTCCCCAAGTATATATATATGTAATAACCTCCGCTAATTTTATTTTAAATTCTAATATTTTATATTTTAAGTCTAAATGTATTAAATCATTTCTAAAATTCCAGTTTCGTTCTTTCCCCCCTGGAGGTAAATTAAATCTCTTGTTTGGCATATTTGTCAAAAAAATATTTTATCGTTTCCATTTCATCATGAAATCAGCGACTTATTGCCTTGAGCATTTCCCCTAAAACACTTGCTACTACTAAAATATTTATCCCTTCACTTTGATCACATGTCTATCTTAAATCCCTATCTGAGAAAAGTAGGGATTCTTGCTCACTTGCTTAAAACTTAAAGCATGATGTATACATTTGATCACTCTCGTAATAAAAAGAAATTAGTTAATACGCCTGTTTAATAATTTATGACTACAATTAAAGATACATTTATATATATATATATCCTAACTTTTATCTACCAAATCGGTAGAGTCAGCAGAAACCAGTTACCATCTGGGGAGGGAGGATTTAACCACATATTAGCAAGGTATTGCGGGGAGTGTGTAATCCAATGTTAGGATTTCAAAAGAAAAGCTAATTTTGAACTTGAATACATCAAGTCAATAGAACAAGAAATTGCGATGATGATGCCTTTGAAGTACTCGTGCCGGTAAAGCCCACAGAGTGTCAGCTCACCGATGCGAAATATGCAGTATGGTGTTGATGAACTCCCAAACTTCAGTATCG
>BGPR01002023.1:42244-120372 GCA_013235015.1 Araneus ventricosus
CTAACAAGCTCAATATATAAAATACTCTTAAATAATCTGGTGAAATCTTTTATCCTTATATTAACACTATAATTCGGTGTAACATATCCATGCAAATATTTTTTAACAGATAATGATTTAACCAAATTAAATTAAATTTTAACTTTGTATTGTACTAAATTGTTACGTTGGTCACAAGAAGTTAAATAATTTAATTGCATTAAATCATATCTTTAAAGACTTCTGCATGGATATTATACTAAGTATTATAATAAAGTATAAAATTTCATCAGAAGGTTATTAAATGACTATCATATTATAACTTGTTAGAATCTTGCAAGTTAATCTAATGGAACTATACTATAATTCACATAAAGAAATAATCAGTTCTTGCATTTGACTAACTACTTGACTGTATTTTATCTTGTGTTTTAAGGCAATTTCTGTAATTGGAACAAAAAAGTTTTTGAGGAATCAACCAAAATACACAATTCTATATAATTTGAAATTCTTTCTTTTTAAAGGAATTTCATGCTTTGTGTTTTTATATGGTTGGAGAAGGTAGGAAGAATATACAATTTTTTTCCTTTTTTGTTTTATTCTTGAAAACCTTGAAACAAAAGCGGATAACCTTACATTCCTGTTTGGGAAATGTTACACTTTAATTTCTGTAAATTAATATTTTGACTGTTAAGATTGCTTATTATTAAAGAACTTTTTTCTTGTCTAGAGATTGAAAAATTTCCTGTTTTCATTGTAAATAGATAATCCATATTAAGAATTTTTTAAAAGCTTATTGTTCTATAATTTTTTTTTACAATCGTAATATATGGTCACCATGATAGTAAATGATGATAGTTCAGCAACTTAATTTTTTTTGCGCGTGTGTCAGGTTTCACTGTTTCCAGGAATGGCGCTAGAGCTTGCCCGACAGGGTGACGTATCTCCCCAACAGAGGCGTGACTTGCTATACGACAGGACTGAGTGCAATAATTGGTCTCAAATTTTAGTAGATTATTTATCAACTTCAATACCCAGTACAATACTTTTCCCCAACAAGGTACAAATTTTCCCTGATGAGGCCGCTCCCAGTCCCCCTCTGAATCACCCCTGACTGTTTTCTAGCTTGTGTTTCAAATGTACAGAATTGTCCAGGTATCTTTTTTTAATCTTGTTCATGTTTGATCCTCTACATTCACTCACCTATGTGTAAAACACAGAGGTTAAGAAGAAAATCTGTTTTGTATTTATTTGTGTGGTTATATTTCTGTTGATAATTTGTCTTCTACAATTCATACCTCTTTAAATTTTAAACATAAAAAATATTGATATGGAGAATGGAAATAAAGACTGCTGAATAATAAGTTTTGAAATTTTTTATGAGTATGCTAAAAGAAGCAAAACAAAACACACTAATTATCCCTTTGGAAAATCATATTATAAATTTACTCAAAGATCTTATCAGATCTCTTTTTATTAACAAGCATATTATCTGAGATTAAGACAAAATGAAATGTGAAATATATTTCATTTGTGTGTTCCAGAGTTTGTACTGTTAAGGAACCAGTATGATTTTAGAACATCCTAGTATTAAGTCTTTTCATGTTTTATAATTATTCAAAATTTTCAACTAAATTAGGTAATTATATTATCTGATGATTGTGTGGAGGATTAATTATTTAATTTTTATTGACCGTTTGGGAGATAAAGGCATTTTAAAAAATTGTTTTATTTTTAGGTATTGGCTGGTCTGGAGTTATGGGAGGAAATCAAATGCGTTTTGTGATGTCTTATTGTGCGTGGAAGGAGATGACTCTTTCGTGTCATAAATGGTTGCCATCATTGTTTCATATTTCAAGGTAATTATTATTTAATCGTCCGCCATAAGCTGTATTTTTTTTATTGATCAGTGTATTGGAGAAGAAAAGTCAATTCCTCTTTGAAATATTCTGCTATGTTTCACTTACTTGAAATGCTATTCTGTGAAACCTCAAAGATAATTTATTAAGAGTCTTTTTATAAATTTTTGGCACTAAAATTGTGTTTTCAATTATCAAATTATTATGTTGTTTATTTTTTCATTGATCTACAGAACCACTTAGGAGGAAGATTTGGAAACTGCCCATGACTGACCAAAGTGGGGTGTGAAGAGAAAAAAAAAAGAAAATGTTTTAATAAACTTGAAATAAAGTTATATATTTTTTAAAATTTGTTGAATATACTATTTTATTGTATAAAGACCTCTAGGTTAAAATTTACTCCTTGGTGCCTTCGCCTGTCCTGTTAGGATCTCCCAGCTCTTGCCGCCAAGACATGGAGATGAGAGAACATTGTCTTTGGTTACACAATGATGATTTTACTTAGTGAGATATGCACATGCTGGAAATTGATCTTTCATCAGTGTTTTGCCCTTTGGCATGATATTCTGCATTAATTTTGATTGGTTTGTTCAGGATCTGTTCTCATGTATTGGTGACTTGCAATTCTGGATTAAAAAAATATTTGGAATTCTTGTATGATTTTGTCTCATTTATCATTTTGTTACGCGCGCTTCGCATACAGCTATTGCTTGATTATGGTTCTAACTCTGGAACATTCGTCTTCCTACTTTCGACCTTCCACAGACAGTAGCACCAGTTTAAGAATTACTACACTTTTCATTATTTTAGACATTTTCATTCACATTTGTGTTGGAACTGTGTATGTTATTCTATGTTTTAAATACTCAATGAATAAGCAAAGCCACTAGTGTCCCGTTTTGCAGAAAGCGTAAGTGCTGTCATGTTTCTTTAAGTAAAAAAAATTCGGATACTTATGACAATGCGGCATTGCTGCTCAATCTCTCTTTCATGAAGTGATGCACTGTAGGAATGAACAATGGCGACTCGATCAAACTGAAGTATTTCTGGCTGACAGCAAATGCAAATGCCCAAGAATTCTGCAAAGAAGTGGCACTGGTAGAATAAATGTTTAGACCTCTTATAAGGCTGAGAGTTTAAAACAGTTCCACCATATATACTATATTTGTAGGCTAAAACTATTCTTCAGACATTTAGAATGCTGCAGACATATAAAAATAATCATTGTTTTGGGCAGACCTATATTATCCATTCATAAAGTTACTTATACTATATATGTTATTTTCTCATATCATCGACTAACTTCCTACATGGGAATTGGAACATATTGCATAAATTAAAAAATTCAAAATAAAAGAATTGATATTGTTATATTTTTTTACTTAAAAAATAAACAATTTTCATTGTACCTACTCATTTATTTTGCCAATTTTCTCAGTACATTATGTTTTAGAGAAACAAAAGAGGGATTGAGAGTAATCTCTTTGAGAAACAAAAGAGAAATTGAGAGTAACTTTGAGAACAAAGAGAATTGAGACGAGAAACTACAAACAAAAGTTGCATGAGTAAAGTAGTTCTATGGCTTTTAACATAGCATTTGAAAGACACCTGGTAAACCCGGAGTTTGATGCGGCCTAGCTTCTGCAATTATTCTGGTGCAAGTTCATGCAGTCGTCAAACACTGCTGATATGCAGAAGCGGCTTTTGATTGCTCTCTGCAGCATCTCACCTGAAAGCGAGAATTAGACGCGAAATGCGGATTTCGCGTGCAGACAAATTTTTTGACTTTTAAAGAAACATCAATACGGCTTTCAGCATAACAGGAACTAGTAGCCCCTTTTTCATTTGAATGTTAGGAATACACGTTCTTTTCCAGCGAGAGAATTCCAAAAACGAAATTTCCATCAATGACCTCCTGACATTTCGAGCATAGTACAGTAAAATTTCATCAGTAAGCTTTCAGCCAGCTGGAATAATCGTGAAGCTTTGTTCTTATTCATTGAGAAACAAAATCACACAGAATAACATACACTGTACTGATCGTATTCCATCCTGAAGAATTCAAAACGAAGTTTATTCCAGAATTTATGTTACTCAGATATCATCGGGAAGAGTTGAACAACACAGTCCAATCAAGGCGTGGCGCAATATACTGATACAAAGAAACACCGATGAGGGATCAATTTGGTGTGCATGCTCTAGGTCATCTTCGTTAAAAACATCTAGATGCAACCAAAACTAATGTTCTCATCCAATGTTTTCGGCAAAGATTTAAGCATCTCTAAGAGGAAATCCAGCAGGGTGGGCACCGTAAACTCCAGGTTAGCCTACATGTCTCTTATTTTCTTTTTGTCTTTTTTGTCTAGTCAGAAATGTGGTTATTTTTTAAAAATTTCTTCTTTGATATTTTGATTAGGCTATGTTCCACTGTGAAATGTTTAAGTCAACAGAGGGAGTGTAGCTCAAGGTAGGCTGGAGGCAGAGATCCACACTGAAACTTCTTTAGATTACGCATATTCATCCAGGATTCCTATAAACAAGAACCAACGTTTCAGAGCTCTACTTTCTTCGTTAATCTGTTGGAAGTTCTTCCCGTGAGGGGATGCTTGTTGCTTAGATTTTTGGAGAGACTATGGATGAGACAAACTGTTTGGGCATTCACTGTTTTGCTGAAGCTCATGCTTGTAAAACTTGCAAAGACCAAGGATCACTTTCAAAGTAAGATTAAGGTTTCAGATGTAAAGACAATTTGAGATTCTTGGAGTTCAGATTTCATTGATAAAAAACTGGGATATTTAATCCCTCTCCTCTGAACTGTTTTCAGTTCTGCAGTAGGGTTAAGATAAAATGAAAGTGAAATTTAAAAAAAAACCGAAGTACTTTTGAGAAAAGCTAAATGATTCACCAATTTTTATAGCTAAAGAAGAGAAAAAATTACAGATATCATTCCTCCCTGATACTACTAAAATAAAACAGTTTTCAGTTCATATTCTGTCTGATTAAAAAAAAAAATGTTTTTAGTTTGAAATTACACAATGTATCTAAACCTAATTCTATTTTTGTACTACTACTACTCTTATATTGAAATTTATATTGATCGTTTTGTAAAATTAATATCATGTATGTATTCACTTCTAAAGGAGTTTATTTTCATTTTTTGATCCAAGCCACCACAGATGAAATCATCGTTAGTACATATTGTATAGGAGATTAGTTATCATCATCTATAAAAAATTTACGCCATTCGCCAGTTTGCATTACTCTTATATTGAAGTTTATATTGATCATATTGTAAGTAAATACAATAAGTATGTGATATTCACTCTAAAGGGTTTATTTCACTCCGATCCAAGCCACCAGGTGAATCACATTTGAAAATAAAACTAAAATAAAATGAAACTAAAGTAGAACCCTCCAAGTACATTATTATATTCTCTTAATCAAAATTTAATCTCAAAGTATGTCAGATGAGATCATTTGTTTGAAAATTGGCATATATTGAGTTTGATTACCATCCATTTTGATGAGGTGATATGCATAGAAAAATTAGTGCTGATGAAAATATTAGGACAGACATTAGTGCAGTCAAATAAAGCAATTGCTTCTTGTTTCAACTTTTTTTTGCTATTTTGTTTAGAAAATTTATCTTCTAATTTTTACTCACTATCCTTTTGGGTATGCAAAATTCTTCCTGATCATTCATGTCATTTTGAAGATTACTATAAATGTTTATGGATCAAAAAATTTATTTTCTATCTTTAGTATTTCCTGATGTAACTGAAGAAATGTTGTCTTTATCAGCATAAAAAATTATCGAACTTATATCGAGGATACCTTGATGTGAAAGGGAAAAACTGTTTTGTGGGCTCTATTATTGTCTCCAAATCAAGATGCTATCGCAGCTGAAGATTTTCCATCTAGTATGAGTTTATTTATATAGCTAATTATGGTATATGGTTAATTTTGAATAACGTTTGTGATGGCAGTTTTAGCATCATTTATTTAAATAGAATAAAATCCTCCTGAATATTTTATATTTCAAATTTAAATTTAAAAAACTAGAACATCTCTGTATTCTTTAAAATTCATTAAAGTCAAGCTATTTCTTAATATGTATCAAAAAATAATTCTTATTTAATCCATTAATCTATAACATATTTTTTTTTAATATTGAAAATTTACTATTCTGCTATCACCACAATATATCAGGAATGGAGAACCTTTTTGAGATGTGGGTTAAATTTGATCATTATTTTTTAATGCACGTTATGGTATCACTAAGTCCATTGTCTTCATTTTGGAAAAGGGAGGGAGTAAAGAGGATACTCAATACATTGAAAGTCGATTGGAAACCTTTTGTTGAATTATTTCCTTTTTTTTGCTTACAACCTTTATGCTTTTGCAAGAATTGAAGAGTAAGAAAATAAAGGTCTACATCTGTAAAATTGATATCAATGTGGTGATACCATGTCCTAGTATGCCTTTATGCTGTGACGTGTCCAAGCATCAACTTCACATGAGTTGTCTAGAAGACAAAGAGGACAATTCCATTTTTTGATGTCTTCTGGTTTTTGTAAATTGATGGAATTAATCATGATGTATTTTTTGCTAAAAGTTCAATTTCGTTGTTTCATTAGAAAACCTTTTATACTACTTTCACTAATCAAATTATAGCGGCAAAAGTAAAGAGAAAATATTGTATTAAAAAACACTGAATTTTCCAATTTTTTCTCTGACTTATGTCTGCTAGCTTTTGAAATCACTCGTGATGTAGATGAGATGAAGTTGAATTATCAAACATTTCTAGGCATTTTCACACAACATTTGCAAGCTGGTATATCCCTCTTCTACAATGCAATGAATATGCATGCCAAGTTTATGACCGACTGTCATGGTCAACACAAGTGCAAGTGTACGATAAATCAGTTAGCCAACGTCCACTTAATTTTTTTATTTATAAATTCAACATTTATACTTTGATTTTTTTAATATTTTGGTTTCCTGTACTTTCTCTTTATGATATAAAAATAAATTTATAAAATCCACTCGTGTCATTTAAAAGCCTTTGTGGATCGATGGTTAGCCACCATTGATTTACTTCAAGTTATAACGACTTGACTTGCCTGAAAAGATCCTGGCTCCATGCATTTTTGCAATATTCATATTTTCTCATGTAGTTGCTTGCTTTATATAATAATTTCAGTGTATTTGTATGTTCCAAGATAATACTTTTAGTCAGCTCAAAGTTACATTTTTAACCTTCATTTTTGTAATTTTTTTATTACAATTTCAATTTTTATTTCTTACCTGTTAAAATTTTACCTTTCATTTGTATACTTTACTTTTAAACCCTTATTGCAAGCATGTTTTGATACATAAGTTACATAATAAAACTTTGAATTTACTCGATCAACTGTATACCGCATGCTTGCTACAGCATGGCTATTTCACTCTGTGGTATATAGCTCTCAAGTTTAAATTGACTTTGAATTGCATTCATTATTTTGATTCTTGTTACATAAAATTTTTTATCATCTGAAAAAATAATCTTTATGTAATGTTTTAATAAAAGTCAGCTACTTTTAAAACAAATCCATGAAATGTTGGTGAGTTTATTTATTTATAGTTTTGATTGATAAAATCATTTTATTCATCATTCATTAATGAACAGTTATAATTAACAAATTTAACAAAGATATTAACTATAAATTTATGTTAAAAATTAATTAAATCTCTTTGTATTATATAGAATGGCTATATGTGCAGCTATTTCTAATGTATCTCTCTATATGCAGCTATATCTCTTTGTTTAAATCTTCTGTTTCTATATATACTTTTTTTTGTTTTTTACCTTTTTAATTTATATTTCTATTATTTGTTTCTGTATTATAAGTTCGTCATACGAAGTTCTTATTCCTTCCATTTTGAATTTCTTCTACATTCTAAATTGAAAATTTATTTTATGTGTTTTAAATATTAATCGTTGTAATTTTTTTTGATGCAATCTGATGCTGATGTTAATGCAAAGGTGTATTGTTATCATATTTTGTTTCACTCTGTTTCTTATATACACTTTTTCTTTTTTACCTTTTAATTTATATTTCTGTTATTCATTAATGAAGATTCATTTTAAACTTAGTTATTTGCTTCAATATTTGATATTATTGTGACTTTATTCATGCTTGGTTTTTAATCTGAAAATGGACTAATATTGCTGTTTATTAACTTCAAACTTTAAAAAATGCTTTTTCATTTGCAAAAGGTTTTGAACAGGTTCAGTTTGATGAGCCCTTATTACCTCCAATGTTGCTTCAGTACTGCTGTAGAGACATTCTACCCAGTGCCAAAAATTGCTTGAAGAAGCCAAACTTTATAATTTACTTCCAGACCGAGACATGAAAATCATCTGGAGAACTAGGCCACTGAGATCATTTGGTAAGCATTGTTATTTTTTATTCTTATACTTGCATTACAACTATTGCCTCACGATCTTCATATTCTTACTTGGATTGTTCAATCAAAGATTTGGAAAACTAAAGTTTAATGTATAAAATGTTCCATTGTAAATATAAAAAATTTTTTTAAAAAAATGTTTTTTTTGTGTCAGAGAAATAAAATTGACTTCATTTTATTTAAATTATTGTTCAAAGTTCAAAAAATAATAAGTGTAAAGTGTTAGTTTTTAGTCTTATTTTAAATAAAATGTTGCAGGAACATTAATTTTTAAAGCTTATTTCATCTAATGCTTGTGAATGTATTTTGTTGTAATATATTTTGTTTAGAATTCATTTAACTGTAACCTAGAACTCGAGCAGTAATAAATGCATTGATAGATATACATGTTGTAAAAATATCTTAAAACCATTTTAATCTTACAAATATCTCTCTTTTTGTTCAACATCTTGAAGAGAACTGAAAATTTATTATTTTATTTAAAGACTTGTTTGTTACAATCTCAAGCAAAAAAGCAATATTTTATTATGTAAAAAAAAGAATTTGAATCTTATTCTGAAATGAGTTTATGACTATTATAAAATAAGGTCTTATTGAATAATTAAATTGCCTTATTGGTACATAAGTAAAAAAATTCATTGGTAAATATTTTATACCAATAGGTATATCAGAAGTGGTGGTTGCTGTTGGCGGAGAAGAATGACAAGGTTGTTCTTGAAGTAGAGTCATTTGATCCCTAGATAAAATGGCTAACGTAGCATGTCTGCCATTTGCCATAAGCAAGCATGGAGTTGTTGTTACAGGTAAAGGAATCGTTTTAAAATTCCTTCAAGCTATTTTCTGCGTTTGATTGTTTTAAAATGGTCACATTATTTTGAAAGGTATTTAAACACAGAATGACATTCTTGTTCAATATTAGTACTTTTCCGTTATTTGAAGCAAATGTAACAATTGTAAAACTTTGCGACTGTAGATGAACATAATGCTAGCCAAATTCCGTCATGAACTAATATGCGTACAGTTCCTAATGCCCGGGCACAAATGTCGCTTAAGTTCTGTCAGCCGGATGGTGTAACCATTGTGAAACAATAGCCAAGCTGAAGCGATTTATTTCGATAGCCAGGCAAAATGTCGCCAATTTTCAACAAACGCGAGCTGTTGCCAAGAGAATGGTTGTAGAAATTGGCGAATTCTACTATTTGCGATTTTGCTCAGTCGGCCGTGGAAGAAATCCAATATTTTGTCTTTTCAACACATTAAGTGGCGATGAATTAGATGCAAGCTCAAATAAAAAGACAAACCTCCTTGTGTAATGTTTATATAATAAAAGAATAAGTGGACACATTCTGCAGATCTCTATTAACATGTCCAACTTATCTGAATTAGTACACAAGTCAAATTCTTGAATTAAAATTTCGATTTTGGTAATTCGAGAAAAATATTTTTTTATTAATACTTCCAAAGTGTTAAAATATCTTGCAAAGCTGCTTAATTTTGTCAAATGTTTGGTTTGATTGATTTCATTTATTTGGGGGGGGTAATTTGCTCAGAAAAAAAAAATCGTATTTGAATTGAGAATATAAAAATGTAATTAATTTAAAATTCATATAGCTGCATATTTTAGTGCTAGATGACTCTCGAGATATAAACTGTATTCAAAAACTGTTTAATTTTTGCTAAGGAATAGCTGAATTGAATGATACCATTTTCTTTAAACAGGATTTTTTGCTATAAATTGTTTAAAAAAAGCTTGCATGTTATGTGTGCAGATTAGATTATCATTGTTTTTGATTTATTTGTATCTATGTTTGCAGATTAGATTATCATTGTTTTGATTTATTTGTATTTATGCGTGCTTGATATAGTCTGATTCAATGCAGTTCTGAAACTTTCACAAGATAGATAGGCTAACACAAAAGACTGTCCAGATTGGAATGAATGATGGAAAATGCTTATATGCTAGAACCAGGTTTCTTTAACTTTTTCCACTCACTTCTTATTGGGGTGAAAAATTATTGTCCCCATTTTTATCAGAAAAGCTCTTTACCATCAAGTAGAAAATAAATGAGAAAATGAAGCATTATTTCATTGTAATCTAAGAAATAAAAATTAAAATTTGTTAGTTAGCAAATTTTAAAGAAATCTATTATGTCAAGATGATAAAATTTTTTTGTTAAGTTTTGAAGAATTTGATATGCCCAGAGTTTTTTGTAACTACAGTAGAACCCTGCTAATCCAAATCCGTAATCCGAACCAATTTTATTTCAAAATTATATGTAATGAAAGATTACCTGAAAAGATCTAAATATGCATACAAAACAAAGTACTTTTTCAGCATTATAATTTTGAACACATTGAAGAAACTAATGCAATAATTCAGGACCACATCATTTAATAAAAACACATTACATTAAACACATCACATTTACTTAACGATCTTTGGGTGAAGAAATTTGTCAGTTTATTCTGACGTGATGTTATTCTCGACGTGAAGCAATATTATGCCAACGTCTCATAAACATAATGTCTGTTGATGTCGATTTTCCTCTGCCTATATAGTGCAGTGCTATTTATAGCATCACATCTTTTCTTTTCTATTTTTGCTCGAATTTTGAGTAATTCTGAACAGGCACCGGTCCCAATTAGTTCAGATTAGCGGGGTTCTGTGTATATTATTAAGTAACTGTACTTAGGAATCAAAAATACCTGTGCTGGAGGTAAACCAAGGAAAAAAAAACACTAGACAAATTATAGGAAATTCATTGATAGTTGATCTTAAAGTAAAAAACAAGATGCAGCACTTTTTTTTTGTCATGTAAATTCATTGAATTTAAAGCATTTTTTTTGAGAAAATGAAGAGTTTTTCAAATAAAAAGCTTTATAACTTGAAAAACACTTAAATAAGTTTTAGTACAGATCTTTTGCATATTTCTGTGGTTATAGCAATATCTAATCATTTATGATTTCGCCGTATACTGGTTTCTCATTTAAGGTTGATTTCAAGCCTCTGCTCATTATAGATTTTGACCTTTTCATCAATCAATATTCTTTACTAAAAATATTTTCAACAATTATTGTCCATGATTTTTCATTTTTTATTATAATTATATTTGTGTTTTAGTTTATATTGGATCAACAAATATAGTCATAAAATTAACATTTTTTAGATGAGTGGTTTTTGAGTTCTTCATTTTGTTTAAGTGCTGTTTTATTTTTCCTTTTTTTTAAATAAAATAAAACAAAAAAAATTCATTTGAAGTTATGTATCTTCAATGTAACGATATAAAATTGATCATATTAAACATGAGCATTTTTTTTGTAGGACAAAATATTTTATATGTGCTAGCAGGAGAATATCCTGATGGAATGTTATTAAATCTTTGTGAAATATGACCCAATATTTGATCAGTGGCAGAAATGGTTAAGCGTGGTTGAACGATCTGAACTTGAGATACTTAATCCCTCTAATTCATTGTATTTATTTTCCTTTATCTAAGTACTCTTGATATTTTATTTTTTGTAATTTGAAACATCCCCAAATAAAATGTTTAAAAAAACCAGTGGGAGCCTCCCTAAACTTTCTGTATACTGCTCAAAATTTGCATTTCCCTCCCCTGGGTAAAAAAAATCAACCTACTGTAACCCCAGAGCAAATCAATATCAGAAGGTTTTTCATTTAGATTATAGTGATTGTAATATTTAGGTGAAGAATCATATTAAGGATGCCTATATGTATTAAACTTAGCAATATTATTTTCACTCTGAAAAGGTCCTGCTATAGCAGGTGAGGAAAACAAAACAGGAGATAGATAACAGTCTATCACAACTCGTCTCAAGGACAAAGTGACATGTCCTTCTGCTTGCTACCAGTGTATGCATGGAGATAGAGTTTTGAAACAATGCTTAAGAGTATGCATTATACAGCAAGACAGTCAACCCTTTGACGGATTTGGCCCACAATTTTATCGACCTACATGACGATAAAATGTGCACAAATTTTATCCATCTAGCTATTCAAGTTTTGAGTTATAGTGTTAGATGAAGGACAGACAGGCAGACTTCCGTCAGCGGATTTTGTCCAAAAATTTGATAGAAACCTACAAATTATGTTCAAGTTCACATACCAAATTTCTCTATCTCTCATAGTTTTGAAGCTATCGTCTTACGGACAGACATAATTCCAAAATTGTTTTTTTGGACTCAGGGAGGTACAAAGCGGGAGGTGCAAATCAAAATCTGGAGTTCAATTTTTTGACGATTACAATACTTCCTTTGTATACTTCGTAGAGCGAGAAAGAAAGAGATAAACATTCAACCAACATTTGAGTTTTCTTTGCATTTCAGATTTTCTTCAACAATACCTTCATTAACTTTAAGAGAAAAGAAGTAGAATTTTATGAACGTGTCGAATTTATTGCTTTGTATTTGACATGTGCATTTTTTTTTTTTTGTGTGTTATGCACCACTGAAAGCAAGCTGTTTCCGTGTGTTTGTGTGGTGAGGGATGAGTTGACGATGTACCTTCACACATTTAATATCAGATAGCAATATAAAGCAGAATTATAATTACAGGTGGCATAGAACCTGGAATCGGGAAAAGTCAGGGAATTTTTTTGATCTGCAAAAGTCGGGGAAATTCGTAAGAATATCTAAAAATCAGGGAAAATTAATAATTACTTGAGTTATTATCTATAAATTAGTATCTTATGTCTAGCATTATTTGTAATAATAAATGGAATTTTTTTAAAACTTATATTCATTTTTAAAAGCATAAGTTTTTGATTAGAGCAATTAATTTCTTATGATTTGTTAAAGAATGGATATTTGATTGATTGAAAGATTCTCTTGTTTAAATCTTTGCTAAAATATATATTATTAGATATGTATAATTATACTACAGTAAATTCTCGATTATCCGGCATTCAAGTATCCGGAAAGCTCAACTAACCGGAAAAATTAGAAAATGAGTTTTTCTAAAAATTATACATCCGCATTGCAAAATTTGCTTAGGCCATTCCATTCATGCGACAATTTATTTCAGAAGCAACATCCGCTCCATGAGGGGAGTAGAAGGGAAAAGCAATATACAGTACTGTACGCATTACAGACTTGTTTTATGGGAGGGGTTCAAAAGCAAAGTGAGAACCCCAAATAAATAAAGGTCCTCACCTTTAGCGAAAACGAGACCTGCCAACCAAAAAAAAAAAAAAGGTGAGGACAGAATCGTTAAAAAAAAAAAAAAACAGGGGTGAGTGTACTCAAGATTGTTAGTCTCTTTCTTTCCTTTATTTATTTAATCTCTGAATCCCTCAGATGTAAATTTCAATGGCAGAATATCACGTCGCGTAGAATTTAGCGTCGTATAATAACCTTTTCGATTTTTTTTTAAAGATGTCATAGCGAGGAGAGCGAAGAAGAAACACAAGAGGAAGATAAAATACCAATTGACAGTTTAGTGGAAGTGTTGAACATCGCAATAAAAGGACTCGAGCAAAGGGACTTTATTTCGGAGTCGGACATAATGGCGATACATAAAATAAAAGAGAAGTTACTTAGTCAAAAACCGAAACTAATGAAGCAACTCACTTTAAATTTTATGTTTTGTAAAAATGTTAAAATTAATAAGAAATAATATTAATTATGTTTATAAATCAAAGAAAACAAGTAATAAATAAGTTTTTTAAAAAAATTAAATTGAATTCTGTGTTTTATGATGTTAAATTCACTTCTTAAAATTGTAATGATCTAAGATCCGGAATTATCCCAAATCCGGAATTGCCGAAGTCCCGACGATTCCGGATTTGCAACGTTCGACTGTATTTCAATTTTTCAAAATAAAAGTTGTTAAAATCTCTTCAAATGATTAACTTAGGTTGGAAATTGATGTACAGAAAAACATCTAAAGAAATTCTAATCCATCATTTCTGTGCATTGATATTCTTATATTGAAGTTTACACTGATTGTTTTATAGAATTAAATACAATGCATATGTATTATTTATTCACTTTTAAAGGATTTTATTTTCATTTTCATCCCAAGCCATCAATGAAATCACCTTGGTGTTTATATGTGTTAAGAAATTTCTGTTATACGTCACGGCACTGGTCCGGACGGTGATGGTTAATTGAAGTTTTACTGTAATAAACAGACAGTCATTTTAAGTAACATATTTTATTGTGGAGAAGCAAATACATATTGGAAAATGAACGTAAGAGATTTTGATAGTTCATTTAATAGTCAGTGCAGATTTGTCATACAAAATATGCCTCTTTTACCTGTTAACACCCAGTGCCCTATTTATTCAGGGTGACGACAAAACCTGGAAATCAGGGAAAAGTCAGGGAATTTTATCGATCTGGAAAAGTCAGGGAAATTCGTAAAAATATCTAAAAATCAGGGAAAACTAATAGTTACTTGAGTTATTATCTTTAAATTAGTATCTTACGTCTAGCATTATTTGTCATAATAAATGGAATTTTTTTTAAAAAACTTATAGTCATTTATAAAAGCATAAGTTTTTGATTGGAGCAATTAATTTCTTATGATTTGTTAAAGAATAAAGATTTGAAGTAATATTTTGGCAGTTTCTCTCATTTAAATCTTTGCTAAAATATATATTATTAGGTACGTATAATTATACTATTTTTATATTTATGCTGCAACATGTTATTCTAGTACTCATGAAAAGAGCAGTAATTAGTTATTGAACTGTTTTAAAGTTTGGGGCGAAGATCATAATAACCTTTACTGTTAATATAATTTAACTTGTGTTGCAAACAGTAGTTTTAATGTTTCTTAGAATTCTTACGCAGTTTTAGACGCAAAGTATTTGTTAAAATTTCCAGTATTTTTTACATATAAGAAATGTAATATACTGTTTTAATAGATTTTTTTAGGATGTTCATTCCATTTTTTAAAAATTGAATTTCATAAAAATATATTTTTTTTTCATATTAAATAACTTGTAAAAGTGTTTTTAATAAAATATATTGTACACATACAGTGATTCTGAGTAGGGTGAAAGCCAGGAAACTAATATAATTAGTAACCGTAAATCAGGGAAATGTTGGTAAGTTTAGTCAGGGAAATTTTTTTCACCATTTCTGTAGAAACCCTGTTATTGAACAGTTACATTTCACTTCTGTGGTTAAACCAAGCACATACCATTGTTTCTTTTTTCTTTGTGTAACAAGACAATATATTTTCCCAAACTTCAAAACAATTCTCAACAGGCATGTACCATCATTCAGCCAGATATAAAACTGAAAGTGTTGTCATTTTGAAGTCTTTTTTTCCTTTGATTTATTTTCGAGGTGATGCAAGGAATTCCACAACGATCTTCTATTCTTTGATATTGTATTATATTTTAAAAAAATATTTCAATTTATATGTATGGAATAGTTTTTAAATGATTTTCTGCCGATTTTTCAATAACTTTTCTAGAAAAAATAATGTTTTTCGAAATTTAATTTTACTTCGCAGTTAATTTAATCTTCGAACGTAATTTAAAAGAAATTTACTGAAGTCTATGCTTCGTAAGATGGGCATTAAGAAGTTAAAGATGTTGACAATGGCTGTAAAAAGATGAAGCACAAATTAGTTTTCTTCATCTATGAAGTAAATTGTGATACTGTATGTTACTTAGGTACTTTTCTGTTAGCCGGGCGCAAGCGAAAAATCGCCAAATAATGTAGAATTCCGCCAAATTTCTGAGAACCATTCTCTGGGCGACTTGGCTCGCGTTTGGTTCACAATTGGCGACATTTGTGCCCGGCTAATGGAAAATCGCTTCTTGGCGACTTGGTTGTTCACAATTGGCGACATTTGCGCCCGGCTAACGGAAAAATCGCTTCGCTCTTGGCGACATTTGCGCCTGACTTGGCTCGCGTTTGGTTCACGTGACAACATTTGTGCCAAATCGCTTCGCTTGGTGACTTGGCTCGCGTTTGGTTCACAATTGGCGACATTTGCGCACGACTAACAAAAAAGTATCGTTACTTACTATAGATGTAATCAGAAAAATTTCCTCATATTAAAACCCACTTTTTTCATCAATTTCATCAGAGGAACAAAATGTAGAAATTATGCAAAATTGAATTCTTTTGAAGTGCTTATAGAAAATCGACTTTTGGATTCTAAATTCTGCATAAATCCAGTGATGAAACTTCTATTGGTCTGTTTTATGATCATATTTAAATTTATGATTAAAAAAGTTTCATTGAACAATTTTAAGCTCTATTTATCATTTTTTACTTTCTCGTATACAAAGAGAAAGTATTGCAATCGTCAAAAAATTCGAACTTGAGATTTTGACGAATCTCCACGTTTTAGATCTCCCCGAGTCCGAAAAACACAATTTCGGAATTATGTCTGTCTGTCTGTGAACATAACTCGAAAACTATTAGAGCTACGAGGATGAAATTTGGTATATGGTCTTTACAACACATAATTTGTAGGTTTCTATCAAATTTTGGGCAAAATCCGTCAACGGGAAGTCTGTCTGTCTGTACGTGTACACTATAACTCAAAAACTTGAATATCTAGGTGGATAAAATTTGGTACACAATTTTATCGTCATGAATGTATAAAATTTTGGGCCAAATCCGTCAAAGGGTTGACTGTCTGTCGGTCTGTATAATCGCATACTTGTTAAGCATTCGTTTCAAAACTGATCTCCATGCGCATGCATACTTAGCCATCTCTGGTACCAAGCGGGAGGATTTCGTCACTTTGTCCTTGAGACGGAGTTTGTGATAGACATGTTTTATCTCCTGCTTTGTTTTCGCTCGCTCGTATAATAGCGGATCTTGCTGGAGTGTGATGGAAAATAAATACTGCTAAGTTTTAATACATAGGCATCTCTTTTAATATGATTCTTCACTTAAATATTTTCCAATCATTATAATCTGCAATGAAAAACCTTCTGATATTCGTTGCATTCTGGATTACAGTAGGTTCGAATTTTTTATCCACGCAAGGGGAGGGGAAATGACAAATTTTTGAGCAGTATATGAGAAAGTTTAGGGGAGCCACTCCCACTGGTTTGTATCTTAAAATAGATTAAAGTTCTATTTATGTTTAAGGAATGTCCTCGAAAAACAATAAAAGTTTAAAATTTAAGCAAAATAAATCAAAACTGTTCTGAAATTAGACAGAAACATAAATTTCTTTTGCTTTTTCAAATTATTTACTAAATAATATTTATTTATTATGTACAGGCAATTGCATTCAGATATCAGCCAATTCCATATACTTTTTAAAAAAATAAAATTTTGAATGAGAGTTCTTAAATTTCCTCTCCATTGATTTTGGCAGGTGGTGCAGTTTTGGAAGATGGAGATGGCATAGATTTAGTTCAACGCTTTTGCCCTATGACAAATGTATGGTCCGATATGGCGCATATGCTGATTGCTAGATCAGGCTCTCGAGCTTGTGTTGTAAACAATTTAATTTATGTGATAGGTATGTATGCTTTTATCCTTTCATGAATATTTTTTCAATATTAGCAGTAAGCGCACGGCATTGCCCATGGAATTAGGACTTTAACAAAATGAAAAGAAAAAAAAAATGCCCACAATGACACGAAAAAGTTTTTAAAACAAAATCAAAACAAAAGATACACATTATTTGATTTACCTGCTTATTTTTTTATTCGCGCTACAGTACAGAGTACGTTAATCCAAAACAATATTACAAAATTGGAACGTGAAAATGATTATTATACAGCAAGCAAAATATTAAATTGAATCCGAAAATAATAATCGAAGTAATTCATTCAGGTGAAGGTCATGACGTATCCTGCGCGTCCGCCAATCAAAATTGCCAGCTACGTTCCGAAGAATTGCAGCACGAGGAACTCGATCGAGAAAAATAACTCTCAACCGTCCAGAAAAAAATTAATTAAAAAAACATGGGAAAAGATGTTTTAAATCTGACAGAACCGTTCTAGTTATCAGCTGAAAAAAATTGAAATTAATAGTGTTATTAGAAAGTGGGATGCAACAAATTTAAAATCAAAAGTAACATCTCGATGCCAAAACTGGGTATTTTTTTAAAATTTCTCAAAATTCAGTAAATTGCGTTAAAAATTCAATTCAAAATTAACTTCATTAGAACGGAAATCGCGTGCTCTTTCCGATGGTGTATCTATTTCTGTCGTATAATTATTTGAAAAGATTCTATGAGAAATTAGTGTGAAAAATCAACCAAAACAACACAAAACATTAAATAAAAAAAATTCTAGATTAAATTTTAAAATTTCGGCTTCGAGGTGCATTCAGTCGCCATTACGACTACCAGTATGCCAAATTTCATGGCTGTAAGTGCGATAGATTCGTCTGGACATCGCACGCAGACACGCACACACACACACAAACATTGCCTTTTATAAGTATAGATTGAGTTTTTACTTTGTAACTGAAAGCATAGACCAACTTTGAATAGTAAATTTTTGTTTATTTCTGTGGTAGTCGGTTCTAAATAGATAAGAACACATTGGAAAAATGTTTAAAAAAGTATTTCAACTTTTTTTAAAATTTATTTTTTCAGTTATAGGAAGTATTTGAACATACTCGGTAGTAAACAACAAGTTTAAACTTATTTTTTTAAAATCTGGAAGTATTTCAATTAATGTGGTGAACATTTTTAAAAGTTTTGTTTAATGTTTTCTACAGGCAACACCAGAATTGAGGAAGTTAACAAAATTTTGTTGTTTTTGTTATCAGTACTTTTAAAATCAGTTTTTCAAATACAATAAAATTTTGTGTTAAATGTTAAGATATATTAATATTGCATGCAAGTATTTATTAAGACATTTTTGTAAAAAAAATTATGGCTTATTTTTAATGTAGCAAATAAAATGATTTTTAATGTAATAATTTTAACTAGTATATTTCGATAAGCATAGCTGTTTCGTTGTTAACTGAATTCTTTTATCCAAAAAATAAATAAATAATAATAATTACCTTGATGTTTCTGCTTCATTTAAAGTGTATTGAATAATTTATTTACTTTCTGGTGTACTTTAAAAAATTGGCATTCTTTTATTGACGGTGGAATAAAACATATTCATCCATAATGGAAATTATTTTGATTTTATTCAATAAAATGTATACTTGTTTAAAACACTGAACAAGTGCACCTTTTTAATATTAAAAGTTATTTCAATGAATGCACTCATGTTTCCAGTGAAGAATTTCATATTAAATGAGAAGAATTATAAAATTGGTATTTTTTTTGTTTGTGCTAATTCTTGTGAGTTTACCATCTGAAAATTGGTAGAAGGCTGGAATTAAAATTATGGTAATTAAAATTATTTTATGCTGAAATGGCTTTGAAAGTACTTTAATAAAATCTACCTGTGCTTTATTGTAATGAAAAAAATCTTATTTTTTAGCAAGCATCTTTTTTTCACACAAAATCATATTATATCTTTTTGCATTTAAAATAATATGTTGATGGTTGCCTCTTCCTAAAATATAATCATGCTGGAGCCAGTTAATGCAATTTTCTGAGTAAAAAATATGAGAGTAAATCTTTAAATTTGGTACTAAGCACAAAGTTAAAATCCTGTTTGACTTTTTTTTCTCTCGACTTTGGATTTATATCTTTGTCATTTAAACAAATAAATCACAAGTGATGTTGCCAATAGTATGGAATATATTCCAGATCAGGCATATCAAACTGAAAATCCAAAGCTAGCTAAATAAACTAGGTGTATATATGGATGGGACAAAAATTTAAAAAATATTGGCATCTCTCACAATGCGCAGTACAAAAGGGAATGAATACAATGATAAAGTTAAAATTTTCTTTTTTGACACGCTGAGCCTCTTCTCTGTCATCTCTGGAGAATTTTAAGGAGATTTTGCTGGCAATACTTACTTTCTTACTGGTTCAAGTGAATGATACTTCTAACTGGAGATTTGTTTCCAATTTTAATTTCAAATAACTGCTTGCACTGATAAGTTCTTCCAACCTTGAAAATTTGCCATAAGTATTAGTACAATTCAGGCATTCCGACTTTATTGAATTTTGCATTTAGTTGGAACTGGATGTTCGTTAATTCTGATCCTATTTGATGGGATACCTGATTTATGTTTCTTAAGAAACTTTAAAAATAAAAATAAATTTATCATCCAAAGATTTAAGGTCTGCAAAATTTGTTTTTACAGTAAATTCTCGATTATCCGGCATTCAAGTATCCGGAAAGCTCAACTAACCGGAAAAATTTGGAAATGAGTTTTTAATGAGATTTCTATCTCTTTAAGAAATATTACGTAAAACATTTAGCTGTATTTTTACTTCAAAGAGATTCTATAAATACGCAGTGGCCTTTAAATCTAATCGAATACTAATATGATTATTTTATGTAACAACTTTTAGTTGATTAAATCAGAATCAACAATATTTACGGCTAACAGCATTTATTATTTTAAGTGCAACAAAAATATTAAAAGCACAAAGTTACTAATACAACTTTAAAAATAGGAAAATATTTACATGCTCATTTTTAATAACAGCAGCGTGAATCAGCCAGCAAGCGAAAGCAAAGAGGATGAAAGGACAAAACAAAAATGCTTGCAATCGCTTTTATACAATCTTCTGGCGATCACGTGAGAAAGATTTGCATAATCATTTGCATACAATGTGGTAGTTACGACTCGGAAACATAAATATCGGAATCTTATTCTAATTAGATGATCGCATCTAATTATAATTCAATCTTGCACAAAACTAATACAGCACGAGATTATAGACTTTAATTTATTATTTATAATACTGATATGTTTATAGATTAAGAGAAATGTGTTTAATGATTAATAAAAACAATTTCTCGGGAATGAACAGAAGCGAACTACGCTTTTGTTTATGTAGGCGTTTATCGCATACATTTGAAAACTTTAGGTCAGGAAAAACCGAGGAAAGGTAAATATAACATATTATAATTAATTTATCTTTTTCCTAACAGTTTTTCTAAAAATTTTACATCCGCACGCCAAAATGCCGTTCCATTCACGCGGACAATTTATTTCTGGAACGCAACGTCCACGGAGTTGGCGTAGAAGGAAAAAAAAAGCAATACAGCGACGTATGCAGATTTGCTTTAGGGGGGTCAAAAGCAAAAGTGAGAACCAAAGAAAAAAAAGTTCCTCACCTTTCGCCGAAAAACGAGACCTAAAAACGAAATCGACATCCAAAAAAAAAAAAAGGGTTAAGGACAGAATCGTTAAAAAAAAAGTCTACAATCTACCCCTCTCCCCCCATTTTTCCTGTTAAACCCAACTATCCGGACTTTTCAGGTATCCCGAAATCGGCGTTTCTCGAGCATGCCGGTTAGTTAAGCTTTTACTGTAATACAGATTTATTGTTAATTTTTTGCATATTTTTGATATGATGTAGTTCTATATGGATTACAATTATACCTTGGTATGGAAGCTTGTAGTCATGAAACTTGAAGTTTCCCTTCTACAAGAATAGGGAAAAAACCCCTCTCTCATAGATATACCATCCACATGACGTGCCATTTGAGGACCATTTATTGCCAGTATAGGGTCTGCCAGCTTCAGTTCTGCATGCAATTTTTTTTTAACCCGATGTGTCAAATTGACTCCCTGTGTGGATCAAATGGGACGAGACGACCTTGGGACCCATGTGACTGAGTATCCCAAAGGTTGTCAGCATATATATATAACGTATTCGTGGTTGTAGTCGTTGAAAGTTCGGCCTGTTGCTTATTTAACGACTACAACAACGAAATCATTTTATATATATTTTGAAACAGTAAAGAAGGCAAATAGGAACGTCTCATTTGACAACTAGTTCATGAGCATTCCTGCAGTTTTTCAAAACGATGGACTAACTACTATCAGGACTCAAATTAATATGTGAAAATGACTTTTATCCAATGTAAGTTTGCATTTTAATAAATAAATAAAAAATGTTCTTGTTTAATTTCTGTGCTCATGAAATGTGACAGCACTTTCAAAATGGACTAATCTCGTAGAAGGAGTCAAATTGTCTCCATTGGAGGGTCGCAGAAGTGACGTTTCCATTCCAGATTAATATATGTATTCAGTGGCGAATCCAGGGGGGGCTATCAGGCTGCAGCCCCCCAGAGCTGAACCAAAATTCTTGATTTTATTTTTAAAAAAACTACAACTGCTTTTTCTTAATTTTCCTTTAAAAAAAATAATAAAGCCATGACAACATTGCTTTTTATCTTGTAGGCTCGAAAAGTTTCCTACTTTTCTAATCATTCCACTCGTACTTGTAGCGTTGACGCGATCAAAAACATTTTTTGACTAGTTATTTCATTGTATTTTTTTATTAAGTTTTCGAAACTATTGTAGTGTTCTTTATGATTCTTATTGTCAGGCGAGGAAAGAGTGAGGTAAAGTTAAAGAGTTTTGGTTTACATAAGCCATGAGGTTTGACATTCGTCACTACGATACAAAATTTTTATGACTCGCCCCCCCCCAGACCCGAATCCTGGATTCGTCACTGTATATTGAGAAATTTTGATTTTATAAGCACTTCTCTTAGATATTGTGGGATAAGTGCTACAACTTAGGTAACTACAAAGTTTTTTTTCTTCTTTTTTTCATGATTTGGAGAAAATATGAATCAACCTATCTATTTTGTGAAATTTATAAGTAGTGTCTAAGGATCATCTACAACAGTTAACCAGTGGTGGCAAGTAGTGAATACAGCCTACTAGTACCTGTCTGTGTATTTATTTTTATTTTGCCAATTTTATTTCTACTTAGCTCTATTATTCACCTCGCAATATATTAGGGGACTGTTTATATTGGCTGCGTGAAATGTCACAGATTTTGTCAAACAGGTTGAATGAATTCCACAGTTAATTAAAGTAAAATATTCTTTATTACAGGATCATCATTTCATTTTAAAAGGCGATCAGATTACTTTTACATTTTAGATGATATTTAAATTGTCCCACTTCATGACCAATGCTAGAATAGTGTGCACAAAAGTAGCGCATGTTAACAGGGAGATCTCTTTTTACGAGGGCAATTTGGAAAGCAACCTCCGAATCTCTGTAAAAAACAAACCAGCACAGAGGAAAAAAAAATTATTTACATATCAAAGGTACAACTCTCCTCTATTTTTTAACATAGTCTCCTCCATTATTCAAGCACTTGTCGTACCGTTTTACCAATTCCTTCTGCATAAAAAGCATCCGCCTGCGATTTTAACCAATGTGTCACAGCGTTTTTAAGTTCCTGATCGTCAGCGAAATGCTATCCCCCAAGCTACTTCTTCATTGCAGTGAACAGAAGAAAATCAGAAGGAGCCAAGTCCGGGCTGTAGGGAGGATGTTGAAACACATCCCATTTGAATTTGTGCTAAACCTCTTCTGTTCTTACAGCAGTGTGAGGGCGCGCGTTATTGTGCAGAAGCACAACCCCAGAACTCAGTAGGCCGCAACATTTGTTCTGGATGGCTCTTTTCAGTTTTTTCAACGTGCGACAGTAAACTTCGGAATTGATTGTTGTTCCATGTGTCATGAATTTGATAAGCAAGATTCCTTGAGCATCCCAAAAGACGGTAACCATCAGCTTCCTCGCTGTCAATGTTTGGCGGGCTTTCCTCAGCCGGGTTGGAGAACCGGTATGACCCCATGCCATAGACCGTTGTTTTGTCTCCGCATTGACATGCGCTACCCAAGTTTCGTCACCACTCACTATTCTGTTCAAAAAGTCCTCCCCATCCGTGTGGTACCGGGAAAGAAATTCTAAGGCAGCGCCCATTCGACTGGTTTTGTGGATCTCCGTGAGCATTTTCGGTACCCATCGAGCACAGAACTTACTATTACTAGCGTAATATTAATTACTTAGCGTAATTTTCCTGTTACTGTCTCATACAAAACTCTTCGAGAAATGTTTGGAAGGTGTTCTGAAAGTTGGGAGATTACGGAGCAAACGAATTTTCTCATCGATTTCTTTAATGAGATCAGCACTCGCTACAGACAGCCTTCCACTTCATGATTCATCGTGGATGTTTGTTCTTCCGTCGTTGAAAAAGCATACCCATTGACGCATTACACCTTCACTCATAATGTTTGGCCCGTATGTGGCACACAATTCATGATGGATACCCGCTGCTGACAGTTTTTTGGCCCAAAGAAATCTTATCACTCCTCGCACCTCACATTTCGTGGGATTTTCTATGGCGGCACACATTTTGTCATGTTATAACTAGCAAACGCTTGGCTCTTCAACACTCTCACTCATCGACTGGAAACTTACTGAATCACAGATTGCTCTTGCATTCGATTGAGGGCGCTCCGGACCGTACTTCCAGCGCCACGCCCAAACGGCGGTTACTTTCCGAATTGCCCTTGTACAAAAGAGAACGTTACAACATCGTGGTGAGCTGAAGTAGTTGCAAAAAGGGAAGTCCCGGAGAACCTTGTGACTCCAGTTCAAGTTGAAGTGCGGTTCTCTAAAATTGAAGTAGAAGTAATTAAAAATGCAGTGGCGTTAGAAAGAATTAATTTAAAGAAAATTAAAAAGTTTTCTTGCATATAATGGTGAGCTGCAAGGGAAAACCCCTTATGGGCCCTAGATTTGAATGCTTTTTTTTTATATAGTATGTACTTGTTCCTGTTGTATAATATTTTGAGCATAATGTTATATTTCTTGCATGCAGGAGGCTGGCATGCTTCCACAGAGAACACAAACAAAGTGGAATACTATGATCCAGAAAAGAACGAGTGGCGCTTTTGTAAGCCCATGTTGGAGAGGCGATACCAGCCTGGCGTTGCAGTTGTTGAAGGAAAGATATACGTTTCTGGAGGCGAAGAAGGATGGGACCGGTCAGTCGTATTAATTTCTTTGTGAACAGTATCGAAACGTGTAACATAAAATTTCTTGAAACATTAAAATTGGTTTTTAATCTTGCATTAACAAATTTGTACTTGTTGATTATTTATACAGTCTCTTATTTAGTCATGTTTATTATCATTACTGTATTTATTGCTAGGCATAATTAATCCCCATTTCCTGATTCAGATACTGCCACTGCTTTCATTCACCATGATTTTTAATTTATTTTGTGTATATTACATGTGTCTCTTCAAAATACAGTCGAACCGCAATATAGCGAACCCGGTATATAACGAACCCTCGGTTACAGCGAACCTTTTACACGGTCCCAACTGAAGCCCTATGTTAATAATGTATTTTCATATGTTTACGACGAACAGCAAACGCCAGAGACTCGGTTACAGCGAACTGAAAATTTCTAAAACTTCAGACTTTTACTTGCCCAAAGGGACATTCTTTACTAATTGTGCTCAAGTCAACCCAACTTCTACAAGAGTTACCCCTTTTGCATGAAATACCCTGGTCCAGAGACCACATTCCCAGTCTATTGTACGTTTGTTAGAGTCGCTGCTAACCCCATAAGTGGGACAAAGGGACAATAGGCAAGGCTCTTTACAGTTTCCATCTCCCCTCCCCCCCTCGGTGGACACTTGGCTTGGCGTCAACCAGGGAAGTGGGGGGGGGACTTTCTGGTCAGCTGGGGAAGTGAGTGAGGAAAATATCGTGGCATTAGTAAATGAAAAAACAACTCTATTGTAGATTCGTCTTCAGATATGGAGGAAGAACAAGACGAACCAGGGCCTTCAATTGCAGATACAAAAGCAGCTACAAACGTTTTGAACAAATTTATGCTACAGAAAACACCTACGAACATGTTGTGAACTTGTTTATAATAGTGGATAAACAAATTGACGAGTTGTATATAAAATCGAAAACTTTTCAACCAAAAATAACATTTTTTTTTCAATGTTGTGGATTAGCAAATAAGTAAAAAAAGATAAATGTTTAGTTTATTATTGAGTATATTATTTAATACTTGGTTTGCCTTAATTACTAATGAAAATGTTATGTTATTAAAAAGTTTATTATAGAAATAGTATCTTAGCATGTTGGGACATTTTTTTTTTCAAATACGGACACAGCGAACCTCGGTTAAAACGAACTTCTGAGTCAGTCCGTTGCGGGTTCATTATAACGGGGTTTGACTGTATATCTGCGTATATTAGTTTATAATTATTGTTTCAAAAATTGAATGAAATTTTTTGAAAATGAAGCATCTTAATTTTATTATTAAAGGTGATATGTGCTTAAAACTTGAAAGTTTCAAGATTTTAGAAACAAAACGTATCATTTTAGAAAATCTCTTGCATTTTCAACTTCAAAGGTTTTTAAAAGAAATAATAATCCCATTTGTTTGCAAATTTACTTCTTCAAAATTAGAATACATGTATTAAAATCTTTTAACTTTTTGAGTAATATTTTAATAAATGAAGATAATTATCAGGTCCTTTTATAAGCAAAAGCCTGAAAGTTTATTTAGAATAAAATTTTGTTTTGCTGCTGTTTAGAATAAGGATTTTTAATATAAAGTTAGTGATGTATATGTAACTGCTACTTGATTTATGTTTACAATTACAAAAAAAAAATAAAAAAACTCTTGAGAAACTTATTTATCATGAAAAATGTCATGTTTTACTTTTGCAATCACTGTTTTTGTGTTTAATTTTGAAATACTGTAACAAAATAACTTATTTTCCATCTCTAATTGCTGATCACCATGATGCTGTTATTTATTACAAGTTGTCATTTAAATGCTCGTTTGTTTCCTTTCAGTCTATTCGGAAGCAAAGTGTTTAAAAAATTATGTAATTATTTCCCCCCCAGCTACCATGACACTGTTGAGTATTATGATCCCGAGACAGACCAGTGGTTAATAGCAGGGGTTATGCAAACTGCACGCAGCTGGCTGTGCTGTGCAACCTTAAGGGTAAGATTCAATCTTTGCAATTGTATTGTTTGAAGCAGCAGATTAAAAACAACATGGGGAAAACTGCCTAAAATGTTTTATTTCGTCGCTTGACAAGCAACACCACCTGTCTCAATTATTTGAAATTTCAAAGAGGAAGAAAATACTCAATTTTTCGCAACGAATAACGAATGTTGCTGAATTTTGTTCACATCTGGTAAGAAAATGCGGTCTCGTGTTCATATTGGATGTTAAAAAAATTCGGAACTGTTCGTTATTGGTAGCCAAAAGTTGGGTATTTTCTTCCTCTTTGAAATCTTAAATAATTGAGATAGGTGGTGTTGCTTGTCAAGCGACGAATTTTTGTTGGACGAAACTTCAATTTCTGTTCTTCACATTTGCATAATGTTCGATTTATCTGCTTTTGGTGAAGAAGAGGATTTGAACCTCGGTTCTTGATTCGTTATGACGTCATTCCAAAGATGGGAATGTTTAGCTTTTGCTTAAGTATATATAGCAGAATTGGAGTGATGTCTTATTATGATGAGTTATCATGCTGTATTATTATGATATGTATTATTATGATATGTTTTCTTTATGAACTCGAGTTGAGTTCATTTATCAGTTTTAAATGTTTTTGATAAAATTAATTAGTCTTCTCAAAATTGTGGCTCCTTGATATATCATCGTAAAAACTGCCACGAGGAAAACCCTGAACACGGTTGGCTCAAGTAGACGAGTTGAAGAAAGGAGGGAAACGGGTATAAAATCAACCGCAACATTTGGCAAACTAAGTGCACTTCGTTAGGCGAGGAATTTTTTTTCTACCAAGTACGAGGCCAAATGAGAATTCTTCTGGTTCTATCTGTGCTAAATGAAATAAAGACCTTTCCTTCACCCCCAAAATGCAGTGGAATATCCCGTTTCCATAACGACCGCTAGCAGCATGTCTGGTGTCGGGGTTTTTTTTTCTTGTGGTGGAAGGACAGTAGGCATTATATTCTGCTCATTTAATACAATTAAAATGCAAAAATTTAATACCTGGCATTCAGTGTAAGAGTTTTGCCTAATTACAGTTCAAAAGTACCTTTAAAAATATCTTTTGCTGTAGTTGATGAGATGCCACTGATATGAGCTTTAAATCTCTCCATTTATTTTGTACCTCATATAAACCAAGAGAAAGCTATGAGGAAACAAAACATAAACTTCGTGCCATATTATATGTAGATATCAAAACATACAACATGAAACAAAAGATATATGCCATTAGCAGAAAAAAAGCACTTATTAATATCATAGGTGGACTTCGCTTCCTGACGAGCAGCTTGCCATGATATTATTAAAATTTTTGTTTCTTGTATGTTTTTGCCTTTTGTTTCATGTATGTTTTGATACAATGCTTTTTTGTAGATGCAGCTTTTGCACGAATGCAGAAATAGCTTTCTCTCTGTTTATTATGGTTTTTCTTATACTTGTGTAGTAATTTAATTTTTGCATTTTCCAAAAAATTTTGTTTTTCTTGTTTTATATCTTATATATATACACATTAAGAATCAGAAGGTAGGCATCAGCAGTATAAGTTGTAAAGGTTATAAAAGAGTTATGGTTTTCCGACTAAAAATAATTCCTATTTGAAATTCCATGAAAAATCTGTCCTTCGACCAAAATAGCTGTAGCACCAAAAATTGGATGGATCAGAATGGAACATCATGGAAAATATTCAAACTAGGAATAATTTGACAGATTTTCAAAGGAGTGACAGATTACTTCCACAGATGGTAGAATTTGCCTGGATGATGGGTTCCACAGACTTTTTTATCCTGGATTTTGGCACTATTATGTTGCATATCAGATGTATTAATTTCTCTTTGATAACCAACATCTATATGTATAGAAAACTCAACATATGTATGTATGTTTGTTCCCGCATCACTTCCGAACGGCTAGAGAGATTTTGATGAAATTTGGTACACATGTTCCTCATTAACCCACTTGAAGTATAGTAGGGGTAAATAAGCCCTAACACAGTTCCTTAGGGCAGGGTGGGGCAAAAACGCCTAAATACATGCAATAGAAAGGCAAGTGGACATGTTTAGCGATTTCGATGAACTTTGGTATATGTATACATATATGCTCTAGAAAAATACAATGCATTCTTTTTTCCCGTTAGTTACCTGTGGATATCAGAATAAAAGAACGCTCTTGACACCTGGAGTACAACTCAACAGCTTCCAATTTAGAAAATTTTCTTATCATTGCTGATCATGTTACTGGCAGGATCGAAGAAATGGACGAGCAGCTCCACCATCTCTACTCCTTACTTAGAAGCTTGTGATTGAGCACCAATAGAGCATGAAGTATTTTACTAAAATTCTTTTAGAGAAAAATAGACTGATATTTTAAATGCAGTCATTTGTTATTTTTTTTTCTCCGAGTTTTCGTAAATGAGTCTTTCATTTCTTCGAAAACTGCTTGTATTTATTTTTAACTTATTCTTCCGAGACTGATTTGTGATAGTAGAGCATTCCATTATCTGTTCTTGCAAATTCAGAATTGTAAAGTAGCTGTTAATGGTATTATATATATATATATAATATTAAAAGACTTTCATATGCTTTAGCCATCGCTTTGACTGATTTTATGGATTATACTGATCAAAAAGTTGATGCCTAGTAAAGAAAGAGATGGGAGAATGTATACATGTAACACTTTTATTTATTTATTTTTGTGAAATTCTTTTACAAATTCTCAGTCTTTGATACTACTTTCATATTATGAGTTATTCAGTTTTTGTATTTATTTTGAATCTGTTATAGTTTCTTAGATTGAGAATGCGGTCTTTCTAGGAAGGTGTAGGAAAGAGTTATGATTGGAGTTTAAAGCATTTTTTTTCTTTAAAAATATGTCCAAATAGTTTTGTAAATTCTTTAACAGAGTAAGTTGGTGGTAAAACTATTTATAATTCAAATGTGTTTCTCCACTGCTGTTTTGACACATTAAGTTTGTGTTGGTCACTGGTGATTGATCTTAGTCTTTCCATTCAAGTCACATCAGTCGCAAGTGACTGACGAAACAAATTTAGTATGTTTATGTTGAAAAACTTTGAGATAAGAGGTATTGAACAGCATATATGGAAAGGTAAAATAATGAGTGATACTTGATGCATTAATTGAAAATGTGAAAAACTTTTTCATTTAATTACTTTCATATGTCTATCATTTGTTAGCCAAATTTAAACTACAATGCAATTGTGTTTCTATTCTGTTATTTTTTTGTCCATGGTATATTTTCTAAATACATATAAGTGTTTCTGTAACAAATTCTTTTAATCCCTTAACCAGTGGTGGCTCGTCCATTAGGACTTCAGAGCTGCAGTCCCTCCTGAAATTATAATCCAGTCATTAAGTAGTTTTTTTTTAAATCAGATTCTAGAGGAGTTGTAATTCTTTGCTCCTTTATGTATTTTGGGTTGCCGATTACGAATCTGATGTTTGCAACCAAAAAAATTTGTTGGAATTTTAGTTATAGCCAAAAAAAAAAAATCTCAGTTTTGCTGTTAATTTTTATTATATCATCAATATATATCAAAATAATCAGCACAGAATTTCCTACAACTTAGGTCCATACAAATTTTGTAGCACTGCTTGTTTCTGAGCTGACGAGCTGCCACTGCCCGTAATCAATTCTAATCCTCAGATTCATTGGATATATAATATTGACTATTACTATTATTTATTTATTCACATTCTTGCATGCAATAAGAAGTTTGAGTAATTTAATGAATTATGAAGTTGAATTGCGTGAAAAATTGTCTTGCAGGATTTAATAAATAGTCATGAATAATGAAAATACTCGAGTCAACCAACTATGATTCATAGCTACACTTAATGGAACTGTTTAATATATTCTATATCATGTGTACTACTGATGGCACCTGTTAATTTTTGATTTCGACCACTTGTTCATCTCTGTATGCACCAATGTATTAATATAATTACAACCCTTAAATATACGATAATCAAATTACTACAACATTGGGAGTATATCTTATAACAGACTTAAATTTATTGAAATGCAATGCCTTTGATTGTAATATTATGCAAAGAAATAGAAGCATTACTATGTAAAGAAATAATAATTTCTTTTTTAACACAACAATGTTTAACTATGCTTCTATCAGAATGGTAAATATATATAGGATACTAGTTTGAAATAAATTATTACATATTGTTCAACCACCCTGGCAAATCATAAATACTCATGAGTTTCATAATCCGTATAAAATAATGCTGTCTGTCACATTTCAGCTTACTGCAAATAACTGTGTTGAAAACTCTTTATTAAATTGCAGCAGACTCTTGATTATCCGGGAGATAGTCGCTAAAAACTTAAAAATTGGAAGAAAACCCCTCAGTTTTTAAATAAAGCCTGGAGTTAAGAATACAGTGCGGTTGCCAATAATCTGCTTGCTGTAATGACTTGCTTGTGTTTTGGAAGAATCTGGCAGTGTTGGATGCTTTTTACAGCATTACTTCCGATTGGAAATCAATAAGATTGTCAACTTAAACCAGCGGGAGTGTTCTCCCTTAAACTTTCTCGTATACTTCCCCAAAAAGGTGCCGTTTCCCCTTCCCCCGCGTGGCTAAAAATATTCGAACCTATTGTTACACAGAATCCAATGACTACCAGAAGGTTTTTCATTATAGCGATTGAAAAATATCGAGGTAAAGAATTTCAAAGAGATGCGTAGCGATTTTCCTCTCTTACCGGCTCAAGGACAAACTGACGTAATTCGCTACTCCGTAATGAAATTCCGTTCTGTTCTTCCAGTACGCATGCGCGTGGAGACAACGGATTCTCTTCAAAAGTAAATTATACAGACCGACAGGCAATCAACCCTTTGACGGATTTGGCCCAAAATTTTATATGGACCTACATTCATGATGATAAAACTGTGTACCACATTTTATTCATCTAGCTATTCAAGTTTTTGAGTTATAGTGTTCACATTACCGCGGGCAGACAGATAGACAGACTTCCCGTGGACGGATTTTGTGCAAAATTTGATAGAAACCTACAAATTATGTTTAAAGATCACATACCAAATTTCATCCCCGTAGCTCTCATAGTTTTCGAGTTATCGTGTTCGCAGACATACAGACACATTGGTTAAAGGCGTAGGACTGCTTTACTCGCGTGACTCTTTTGTTTCTCGAATTTTCTAGGTTTCTCTTCGTTACTCGCGATTCCTTTTTTTTTTTGTAACTTCTGTTGTTGCTCTTTATCTCTAAAATAAGACATTAGTTATGTCTTTAACATATGTAGTTACCGAGATATAGGGGATCTCCCATGCAACGTTTTTTGTGGCTTTTTGGCGTGTGAATCAAATTCCTTTCCGAGACCCCAATGCGAGGAACGTAGCCCTACTTTAAAAATCAGATCCGCGCAACACCATCTGGTGATAGGCTATTGAAAAGAAGAATCAATGAGTTTACTGTCTTATTTATTATCGCCATACATCTATCAGATTTATCTATGGATTTCATATGGTCGCATATTCTGTATCGCGGTACATCTCACAGATTTATCCATGGATCTCATATGGTTGCATATTTCTTACAATCAAAAAGTTAATTCCAGAACGAATTTCACAGTTGGCGGGACCTTCTATAATCTTGAGCCTTTGTGGCACAAGGCATTAAATTTTTCGAAATATGATGAAAAATATCATGAATGGGTTTAGTTTATTGTCTAGACATAGAATCTACAAATTTTTTTTAAAAACTTACTTCACTCCGAGGGGGGTCATCCCATTTGGAGCCCTCCCTCATATGAGAACCCCCTTAGATACAGCCACCTTGATACACTCAAAAAATATCGTTGAATCTTACAGAACATCATAAATTAAAACTTCAAGACTATTGGAGGAAAATTTTTGAGTTAATTTGCTAAAATTGTAAACGTCCAGAAATGAAAAAAATTCTTATCTCCGAGTTAAGGAATTTTCCCAAACTTTATCTGTAATGATTCCTATTCCGAAACGAAATTTCATAAGGCTGCTATATACATTCTAAAAGGAGTGCTATTAGCCCTATCCTAAACTTATTATTTTCCATTTATAGTTGAATTGAACGGGTGAGAAGCGAGTGAAATTAGGTGTGCCATCAGCTGGCACGCTGCGTCGCAAAGGGTTAAATATCTTGAGCACAAGATTTACATGTGTCGGTGTTTCGTCATACGAACTTTTCTGTTACGGCGCATTCTTTAGTCATTGCAGACGTGACACCATAGACAGAATAGTGGCACCCGTAGAGTGTAAGAATTATTATATTCCGGAACTCAGTTTCCGAATAACCCTCGTATAATGATTTATCCGCGATTTCCCATTCATTCTCTCCGATCAAGAGTCTACTGTAACATTCTGAACTACATGAAGTGTGTGTTTCATTTTTTTACCCCTGCCATGATTACTGGAGTTGTCTGTCAAAATGATTATTATCTATTGTTAATCATTGGTCTGAGCATAGTCAATCAGAATATCTGAATGAATAAATCTGTAAATAAATGTTCAAAAAGAAACTGTAGAAAATTCGTTTACTTTGAGCATGTGCCAGAATGTAACAAGTACAAACCTGCTTGGTGTTCGAAAAAGAGGAAAAGCTTCTGAAACCACAGAATGAGAAAGAGCGGAAGAAAAAGAATTCCTGTTCCTGGGGAATATGTGTTTATGTTATGTGTGATGTATACACAACTTGAAGTAAGAGTGAAATTTTCACTAAAATGTTACAGTTGTTCATTGTCTAAATATAAATTTGTAAAAAATTCAAATGAAATAGCATCTGTTACTGTTTTAAATATTTGTTATTGCCAGCCAGTTGAAGAAATGCAGCAATCTAAAAAATATGCACTGTTTTGGCAATCGTTAAATATGCTTTGATTTTTTAAACTTCTGAATGGATTTGATTCGTTGAATACCATGATGAAGTATGTGTATAAATGTCAGTAATTTTCCGTACATATGTCATACAACTGTAAATTTTTTTCCTTTCAAATGTTTAATTTAGTTAGAATTTTGTGTATTTGTAACTGGTGGAGTTTAATTCCAGAAATAGTTTGTCGATAATTATTTCCATCATTGAATACTGGAAAGAAATTTATAATTTTTACTTGAGTATGTAAAATTATCGCTGAAAATATTATATGCATATAAAATATTATAGAAAAATGTTTGTGTAAAATAATTCTTTTATGCAAATTTAAAATACTTTTAATGTTTTAAAAAATGTCAATTTGTTTTAAAGATTCCTTGAATTTCATCCATCAAATTTTGATCCATATTTTTTTAAAATCTTATTTCATTGATATCTATCATGCATTTACTTGAACTAGTGAGGGTTACTGATTCTGATTCGTATGTCAAAATTGTTGTTTTGCGACTAATTAATAATGAATTTTGAGATTAATAATTTTAAAACTAAAAAAAATAATTTTAATTTAAAATTGATTTATTAATTTTTTGTCTTCAAAAATATGAAACAGGTCAAATTTGTTGCAGTTCCAAGTTATGCTGAATCGACCCCATTCTCCATAAAATTCTCCACTTTAAATTATTCTTCTCCTTTTAAGTTAATATTAATTCAGATTTCATTGTCATACTGTAATGACTTGCATTTATCTAAGACTAGCAGTACTCACATGGCGTTGCCCGTGGAATCAGGACTTCAACAAAATGAAAAAAAAAAAAAACGCCCACAATGGCATGAAAAAGTTTTGAAAACAAAATTAATACCAAAGATACCCATAATTGATTTTCACGCTTATTTTTTCGCAATAATGACATTTCAACTGTAGAAAAACAGTACAGAGTACGTTAATCCAAAACAATATTAAAAAATTGCAACGTGAAAATCATTATTATACAGCAAGCAAAATATGCGAGACAAACACGTTGGGATACTGCCGAAAATAATAATCAAAGTCATTCAAAGGTTATGACGTCATCTAAGCTCTGCACCGTCAGCCAATGAAATGGCCAGCAACGTTTCGGTGAAAGTGTTGCGGGAGGGAGGTCGCTAGAGAAAAATATATTTCAACTGACCAGGAAAAAAATTAAAAAAAAAAAAAACCTGGAAAAGATAATTTAACCATTGTTGTTTTAAATCCGACAGAACCGTTCCAGTTATAAACTGAAAAAAAAATTGAAAATAATAGTGTTATTAGGATGCAGCAAATTTAAAAGCAAAAAATAAAATTTCAACTGCAAAACTGACTTTTTAAAAAAATTTCCCAAAATTCAGTAAATTACGTGTGAAGCTCAAAACAAATTTCATTAGAAAGAAAATTGTTTGCTCTATCCGATAGTGTATCAATTTTTTTCGAACTAAAATCAGAAACAATACTGTGGACAAAAATGTTTCAAAAATCACCCCCAAAAGCACAAAACATTAAATAAAAAATTTTCTAGATTAAATTTTAAAATTCGGGCTTCAAGGTGCATTAAGTCACCATTACGACTACCTGTGTTCCAAATTTCATGGCTGTGAGTGCGATAGATTAGTCTGGACATCGTGCACATGCACACAAACATTGCCTTTTATAAGTATAGATACACTGATTTAAAAGCATTTTTTCTGTGCATTTGAGCAGTAATATACCTATTTTCTGTTTCTGTTTGAAAAAATATTACTGCAAAAAACTTTAAAAAATATTAAGATATTTGATAGAGCAAAGCAAAGTTCTGTTTCAACTAAACTATTCAGCATTTCGTTTGCTTTCTGCAAATTTTTTTTGTTATGCAGTCGAAACCGAAACAGATTGTTCGAATTTGGTAAGAATATTCTTTGAAGTCATCAAAACCGACATATGTGCAAGCATTTTTATTTTTTGATTCCATTTCAAGATGGTAGCCATTTTAAAGGTTTCAATATTTAGCAAGTTTGGCACCATTAAAACGTTTAAGCCATTTTGGTAAAGGCGCGATATTTAATCATAATTTTGTTAATACTGATAAAAGCAGAGACTTGTGCAAATAATTTACACTGGGGATTAAAAAAAGCCTTTAAAAACTTCCATTTAAGGGCAGTCATTTTTTTTTGAGGGGTGATGCAAGGTTTTACTGTTAACAGAACTACTAGTTTATGTATAAACACATTCTTGGCATGAAATCGATTATTCTCGAATGAATTAAATGCAAATTCGGAATGAGGCTAACTATATCTATGTTCTCAGGAGACAGTTTATTTAAAATAAAAGTAGTAAGTGAAAATATAATTAATTATCAATAAGTTGAAAGAATGTACCACAAAAACTTTGAGAAAAATTTCATAATCAAACATAGTAATTTTTCTAAGCCAATAAGTAAAACAAATCTTCCAAGGTGATTTTTTAGAAATTGCTTTGTTATTAGATACATTATTTATTTTGGTATATTAGAAGCATAATAGTTCTTTTTTCTCCTTTTTTGTAAGGTTTGTTTTGTAAATATTTGATGCCATTTTGTTCAAATCTTGTGAATGTGCCAAATGTTTTATAGTGAAAGTAAATCGGCTAATGTGAGAACGGTAAAATTTTGTTACTTGTAGAAGTGTGTCAATATTGAAATTTATCTGAGTAAAATCAGTATATTTTTTAATTATTTTACTGCCATGTATTGAATAAAATATATTACTGTCTCATTATATATATTTTAAATGAATCAGTTATTTCAGAAACTATTTTTTGGAAATCAATTTCTTTTGCACGAATTGTTTTTTACACGAATTTGCACGAAAATTGAAAAAAAGTCAAGTTAGTGAGTATTGTGCATTCCAACTCAAAACCGATAGAAGGGAAACTATGGAGCTAGCTCCCTATTGTGTAGGCCTATCCAAGCAGATTTCTTGCAAAAGCAAAATAGTTGACATCCAAGAAACTGTTAGATTCCATTCCAGATAAATTTTTAAAAAAATTCACGACAGGATCATTATATGGCCAACTAAGACATCCAGTGACTTGACCACTATCTATTCAATTAATAAAATAATTTCTTTTTCCCTTAATTATTGATGCCTTTTTCTTCATTTTGTTCTCAAAAAATGACGAAAGAAGCAGGTTTTGTTTCTAGATGCTGTTCACTAACGAAACCCCAGAAGTCGAGGAACCTTAATAATTAACATCTAATTAATTAGTGGATAAAGAGCATCTGCAGGAGTCAGCATTAATTAAGCATTTAAAGGTGTTTAAATCTGAAACAAAATTTTCTCACTGAGAAGAGCAACTTGTATGAAAACCGTTTTCTTTGATTTCCCGACAACTAACCTTTGGTGTCTTATGGGGTTTCTGAAATAACTGATTCAAATGCATTTCTTAATTAATTGCCTTCCTTTTTACTGTAATATGTGAAAAGCCAGTTACATTTTGGTGGTGTGTTCTGTTTGTAAGTTAACCTCATTTCGGTTTCCGGGAAGTTAAAATGGCTTGATCTCGTTTTCATCAAAAGTGTAGTGTCCGTTCCTTGCGAGTCTGTAGCCATGCATTTTGAATGTAACCTTATGACTATGTTTTCCAAAGCAGATACAGACTTTATAACTTTCTGTGAACGCTTACCGAAAGAACCGTGATTTCCACTTCGTTTGCTCTGCGCGCTCTTTCTCATTCGTCGGTTCGCTGTTCTCAGACGCTGCTCCTGTATTTCGATTAGCCATTGCAGGTTTGTGCTTGGACGCTGGAAAATGCTGATGCGCGTTCTCAGAAAGTTAAACTGTCTGTATCATGTGTATATATGTGGCAGGAGAATGATTTCCGCCAAACTGTCATTTGATAAAAGTAGTTGGTGTATTGGAGTTGTTGGGATGAAAAACTGGACGCAACTTTAATATACGACATCACTGGCGATATTTTTGTTTTGGCGACTTTCTTCAACAGCTTCAATATAGAACCCCATTGGCGATATTTTGTTCTGTCGACTTTTTTCAACAGTTTCAATATAGGACTCCATTGGCGATATTTTGTTTTGGCGTCTTTTTTCAACAGCTTCAATATAGGACCCCATTGGCGACTTTTTTCAACAGCTTCAATAAGATCCCATCGGGGATATTTTGTTTTGGCGACTTTTTTCAACAATTTCAATATAGGACCCCCATTGGCGATATTTTGTTCTGGCGACTTTTTTCACCAGGTTCAATATAGGACCCCATTGGCGATATTTTGTTTTATCGACTTTTTTCAACAGCTTCAATATAGGACCCCATTGGCGATATTTTGTTTTGGCGACTTAACGATAAGATGTTCGGTTAGGCGACAAAAAGTCGCCAATACAAGATTATCGCCAGTGATGTCGTATAGCAAAGCTGTCCCAAAAACTGTACTTATATAGGTCAGCTGTTGATGCCAAGCTTTTCTGATAGAATTTGAAGGTGCTAGTAGTGTAATGCTAACTTTGCCTTTATAGATAGTTATTTATAAAGAAATTAATTTCCATGCATTTAATATTTTGTGTATATTTTCTAAAAATATTTATTAACATGTAATTGCATTTAACATGGAAATTTATAGCTCATTTTTGCAGTTACTACAAAAAAATAGATAAGAGTATTTGTTATTCGCAAAATTATCCAAGAAGTATATCGAGTTACCTAGGACTTTTGTGTTGTCATGTGATTTTTATGTTTGTGTGTCACTAACTGTAAAAGTTTGTTCATTTTGTTTTGTAGTTTTATGTCGTTTTAGCATTCAGTGTTTTATTGTGATATTTTTTGTTTTGAAGTAATATAACATACTTCTCACTGACCCTTTTTCACTATTTTGAAAACTGTATGTGCAAACTGTCTCATTGCACTAAGATGAACTAATTTATTTACAGCATTTTTGTTTCGTGATGATTCCTCTGTAAAGTGTATTGAAAAATCACAATTATATTTCAAACTCTCTGGAAACACTTAAACCCACTGACTTGCTGTTATAACCTAATATCCACACTTAACAAAATGAATAAATCTATTGTCTTGATTACAAAATATCTGTTTGTTTCTTTTCTTTTAGTTTTAAAAAAAAATAAAAAAAACCCATTCCCATGTTTTTTGCTGCCGATTAATTAAACAGTTAATGTATAGTGCTGTCAACCCTTTTACCTTCTTTTATTCGAACTAATGCCATCTTTGGCGACCAGCTGTTTTGCCGCAATAGTGGCCGAGGGTACTTAGGGCTGTCATAAATGATGTCACATGTTTTTTCAATATTTTAATGATTTTATTTTTTTTTTTATTAACGTCCGTCTTGAAGCAACACGAGGTCTATGTTGGGAGGACATCGTAATTTTTTAAACGTGGTGTGATGACGAGGACGACACCTGTGCTTGCGAAACTTCCGCACAACACCAACGGGAGGACGTTTGAATGGGAGGTTTAACGTAAGAAGGCCCACAAACGGATCTTACTTGGAACCAGGTCAGGACCCAACGGTTCACAGCAATCAACCTACATAGGCCACCGTTCCTCATATTCACAAATGCTAATTAATTCTATTCAGACTGCCTTTAAAAATTAAAACAAATTAAACGTGCAAAATTTATCCACCAGAAACACATTTTCAGACACATTTATTATTTCATACACATTTTTCTGGGTTTGTAGCTTCAATCGTTAGACCGTTGCGTAGCTAAACGTGGCTGCAGTTTAAAACGGTTTTGCTGCTTTTGTTTAATAAACTCGATTCCAAGAGAGCTGGCTTTTATTTTCTCCATTTTTTTTGGCGTCAGACATTCTCCATTTTTTTTGGCGTCAGCATTTCTCAAGTTCTTATCGGCATTTCCTGCTTACAGTTTCCTCTTCCCGGCTCTTGTTCTTTTCGCCTACTTGGCACTGCCTTGTTTTTCACTTTTCCTTCATAATTTGGTTGTTTTCACTTTCCTCTTGGCCTGCCTTTTCAAGCTTCCTCTTCGCAGCCTGCCCTCTTCATCTTTCCTCTTGACTGCCTTTATCTTCCTCTTGCATTCCGTCTCTTCTTCATTCTTCCTCTTACACCTGTTCTCTTCACACTTTTTTCCTCTTATAATCTGCCTTCTTTCACTTTCCTCTTAGACTAAGTCTTTCACTTTCTTTTTACATCTTATGTTCTTTCACTGTTTCTTACATTCAGGTGTCTTCTTTCACTTGTTTCAGCATCTATGTTTTTCACTTTCTTATATCTGCGTTCTTCACTTGTTTCTTACATCTGTGTTCTTTCACTTGCTTCTTGGCATCTGCGTTCTTCACTTGCTTCTTGGCATCTGCGTTCTTCACTTGCTTCTAATCGTGTGTGTTACTGCATCAAGGGTCTTCCCACTTAGCGAGAGCGCACCTTAATCGAGCCGAGTGACTCCCCACTAAACAAGAGCGCCCCTTTACTGAGCAGAGTGTCTCCCCACTAGACGAGAGCGTCGCGCTACAGAGCAGAGTGTCTCCCCACTACACGAAAGCATCACGTTACAGAGCAGAGTGTCTCCCCACTAGACGAGAGTGTCCCGTTAGTGAGCGTCCCGTTTATAGGGAACAAGAGTATCTCTACCCAGCAAGCGAGCGTTCCGTTAGTGAGCGTCCCGTTTATAGGGAACAGAGTATCTCTACCCAGCAAGCGAGCGTCCCGTTAGTGAGCGTCCCGTTTATAGGGAACAGAGTATCTCAACACAGCAAGCGAGCGTCCCGTTAGTGAGTGTCCCGTTTATAGGGAACAGAGTATCTCAACACAGAAAGCGAGCGTCCCGTTAGTGAGCTTACCGTTTATAGGAATCCGAGTATCCCTCCACAGAAAGCGAGTGTCCGTTAGTGAGCCGAGTTTCTTCCCATTAACAGAGCGTCCCGTTAGGTAGCAAAGACTCTACGCAGATAGCTCTTCTGTTTCTTCGGGCTAAAATGTTTCTTTGGGCTACCATGTTTCTTCGGGCTAAAACGTTTCTTCGAGCTACCATATTTCTTCGAGGTACTATGTTTCTTCGAATTCTATAATTCTTTTATATTTGTTCTTTATTTCTTCTATATTATCATGTTTCTTCTAATATGAGATATTGCATACTTTCTTCTTATAGGAGAGATCTTGTATACTTCCTTCTTTTAGGTAAGATTTTCTTCTTGCAAACGGAGTATTATAAACCAAATTCGGCATAATTATTATTCGAAGATTCCTCATGAGAATGTTCTTTTGAATTAATCAAAACTCAAAATATTTGCACTTTTATGTATTTCGGAGAAAGACGGTTTCAGAATGCATTAGACAATGTTTATGTAATCGACATTATTAGACATTGTTTATTGTTTTCGTCGGTCAAACTTGTGAACGCATTTGAAACTTGTAACAGTTAAGATCCACAGCTTTATCGAAGTAAATTTGTACCTACAGCAATGTCTTCCATTCTCATCGATTTGTCAACAATGGAAGCGAAAAATACCATTAAACTTTTTTCTTAACAATATAATCTTATTAAGTTTCATTGCAATAATGAAAAGTATTGTTTTAAATTATGCCTAAAACAATTTTAAAATCTATTAAAATTAATTAAAAAATAAACGGCAAATTATTTTAATTATTCGAAAATCTTAAATCAATAAAAAGGTGATTTTCTGTGTTTTCAAATGGAGTGAAAATCAGTTTTGAAATAACAGTTATAAATAATATATGTGTGTTTTAAAATAACAAAAAAATTACCAAACTACTGAGGAATGTCCTGTAGCGTTCTATTACATAAACAGGCACATACTTTCTCCTTTATTATCATTTGAGATAGAAATTAACTCTTCTACTAATAAAAGCGGATGTATTTCTGCTAATATTTCAGTTGGTGGTAGTGTTACTTAAACATCGATAGTTTAACTATCGATAGTTTCAAACTATCGATAGATTTCTCCCCGGCAATACTATGGATGCGTATTCTTCTAGTCGATAGTTTAGAAACTATCGATATTTAAAGTCGATTGTTCCAGTCAAAAGTTTTGAAACTATCGATAGTTCCAGTCGACAGTTTTAAAAAAAATCGACTGAAAATGCGCCTATCGATAGTATTGCCCAGGATAAAGCTATCGATATTATCGATAATTCTCAGTCGATACTATCGATTGTTTCAGTCGATAGTTCCGAAAAGTATCGACTTGGCTTCGATTGTATCGATAGTCTATCCATATTTAAGGAACACTAGTTGATGGTCTACAAAACGGACCTTTAGACTGAGTGATACGAAATTTGGCACTGATATACTTTGAAGGGTGTAAAAGTGCACCTGAGAGCTATTTATTCAAAATTTTAATTAGAATTTTAGTAAATGAGCAAATATGCGAAGTTTTGGCATATTTCTTTGATAATTTCCGGAAATGTCACTCAATTTAATTTTCATTGAAATTGTATTTTGATAAATTTTCTACCAAATCTACACCTTCTTTTACTCAAGTAATATAATAGTAATTTCTATAATCCGTGCTTCGTTAATTCGAATGTTCTCTAGTAAGAAAGAGATCACTCGAATTTTTCTCATACACAAAGTTCCACTCAAAATCAGCCGTTTCAAATTCAATTCCACTCATTCCTAGCAAATAGAAAAATATATATTAATTTTTAAGCAAATCGTCAATTTCTGAACAAAAATCTGGTATCACCTCTTTAGTCGAAAATATTTTTTAAATAAAAAAAATCGATGAGTAACTTTTAAGTATTAGAAAAAGTAACTAATAATCCTTTGCAACATGCTTCCTCTTCATTTATTTTCAAAAAAGGTTCCTTTAGTTTTTTTAAATTCATTTTCGGATATAGTGAAATTCTATGATGCTCATTTACAAACAGAGCAATTTACATATTAATCAATTTAATAATCAGTCAATTAATAAATTAACAAAAGCGCAGTTCCAAAGTTAGAACTGTACGATTAATTAAATCAAATCTCAGTGAAACTTCACATTTATCTAGCTCGATAGGCCTAATTTATATATATATATACAACGCTAACGTACGTGGCACAAAGAAGAGGTTAATTTCTCTTTTCCCGATGGCAGCGATCGGTTTGTTTACAGAACGAAACCTTGAGCCTCCTCTATGTTAGGCTTAACCTCATAGGCATTGCCTGGTACTATATTCGTTCGGATGTATAACAACTTGTTTTCGAAAAAAAGAATTTCGTACGTTGAGTTCACAATATTTCTTAATGAAAAAACTTTGGATGAAATTATTTAAGAGAGATTAGTGAGAAATGAAGCAGATGGACTTAGGCGAGCCAAAGAACAATCAGATCGTCGTCAAAATAGTTCAAATCGGAGTAGGTGAAAATCGTGAAATTCACAAACTTAGGTGAACATTATGGAACTTTCGTTTGTAAATATTGTAAATTGAGTACTTTTCCGTTATACACACACCATTTAGTGCCTTTTTTTTTTGTCTCATTGAATTTTCTTAGAGCGCTGAATCGTGAGCTTGGCTCAACTTCTTTGCTGAAGATAGCTGACGTTGGCTGTATTTTCGGCGAGCTGAAACGTCCGGAGCTTGAAGGCGCCAGTTTGGCGTAAAATCCATGACGCAACCAAGAGGCTCTGCATGGGAACAGCTAGGTTGGTGTTATTTATTGCGATTTGCAATCAGGTGGAAAATAAATAAATCAACTTAGTGGATGTTACTAAATATAAAAGCGAATAAGTACTTGTCTTGTATATTAATATTCTACTGAAAAATTCATTACATAGTGATTCATTTCTTCCATCTCCAGAACACTTTCTTCACTTTTTTCTTATCAGGATAATAAGCCTATTTCAGCTCTCCTAGGGCAATACATATATATATTCTATCACTAGAGCAATATTCATCTTCACTTGTTGTTCGGAGAGGAACCACCAGTGTGTTGGAGTTGCAACTGTCGGTTGTCAGTCCGCCATATTCTTTTAGAATGCCCAAACTTTTCTATCCAGCGTTTACAGTTTTTCAAATCATCTTCAATTTCTTGTCGAATTGACTTGGCAAAACACCTCATGTCAAAATCTTTGCGTTGTAAAGATCCATTATTCACAGATTTAAACATTTTTTTTACTATTTCCACCAGCCATTTCACCATTGTTTTCATTCTTTTTATTCAATTCTTAGTTGTAAAAATTCTTTTTACATTGATATCACTTTCATATCCGTTTGGAACAGCATAACTAAACCAATGGCTCTTGTGCCACAAAGCAATGTAGAGCAATATTATTTGCGTATTTCTGGAAAGAGGTAACAGGTATAGCAACTCCGCATATTTCATAAACGTTCTCTCAGTCACAATGTATTTCTTGTAAAGTGTTATCGCAGTGTTATAGGTTGTTGCGTATGTTAATGAAGCATAATCGAGTTAGATATTTATCGCGTTTCCTTTTCATAAGAAAGGCTTTGTAGTCTATAATAGGTGTAACAGAATGCAGTTCGTGGTTTGATTAGTTCTATGCTTCCTGATTTTCGTAGGAGAAGAAGCAAGAGACAATCATAAACAGATTTCTGATTGAAGATACAGGATATCTTATTTCTTTGACGATATTTGAGAACGAAATGGCTCGAAAAATAATATGAATTTGAAATTTTTTTTTTCCTGAAGAACACATTTTTGCTTTAGTATATTTGTTGCAGATTTAAAAAAAAAAGAATGAAATGAGGCTTCTCCAAAAAGAAAACACGCAATGGTTTGTCACTTTTTAAAAAAAAGAAAACAAACGCAAGGGTGTCTCCCATTTGAAATTTGGCCGCACGAAGGCGCGAGCGAAGCAACAGGCGGGTAAGTAATTAAAAATCCGCAAAAGTGTTCCATTCCATGACTTCCAAGCAGCGAAGAGCAGTTCTCGTCCGCATGCAGAGTCGAGGACCCACTGCATGCGAGATTTCCTCCTCGGCGAACAGTGGAGAGCCACCCTCCGCCTTCACTGCGACTCCCAGACGCAGGTCATCTTCCAACAGAGAATCGTGTTCCCAACCGCGTCACAACTCTTGTATATGTGAGGTTGATCAAGGCTACGTGCCACAATACATTTATAAATTAATACTCGCATGCAACAGTTACGGATGAAATCCATATCAAAACAGAAATAGTGCTCAAGATAATTATGCTACGAGTGTATAATAAAAGTACTGATTTGTAAGCCATATCAATAATAATAAGAACATTTCATGTTTCTAAATCAAAGTAGCATAAAAACATTCATGTGAAACATAATGTAAATAAATGAACCAAAACATTCAGCACTTAATCACATGTGTGTGCCAGTGAACGGGTTAAATTAAAGAATGTAATCAAATCTTAATATAGGCCAATGTTCAGTGTGAATCTAAGAGTCATTAAAATCTAAATTCATTTCAACATCTAAATGTCTCTCTTACCATTGAACAGGCTAAAATAATAAATGTAAACAAACATTTTCAGTCCTTAAAAGTCCTTACAAATCCTTATTTTTGTGCCCCATTTTTAAAAAGTCCTTGCAAGTCCTTACTTTTTACTCTGCCATTATTAAAAAATTTAAAATTCCTCCTTCTCGGCGGCTCTAATCTCGGTCGACGTGGCTCTCGCGGAATGGGGTGGGGGACGACACTGCTCTCGTTCCACGAATCCATATCCATCGCATACACTTTGGGAAATAAGGGAGGAGTTACAGATGGCCTTTATTGGTCCATGGTTCCATAGGAATGATTGTCAAAAGTGCTGTTACCATTTTTAGAACAGTACCAAAGTGATAAACATTTACTTCCATTTTTTGCCAGTGATGTTTTTAAAACTTGTTAATGATTGCATTCAACATTTCAAAATTTTGAAACCAGAGAATGAAAAAAATTGAGAAACCTGAGACTTTATGCAAATTCAACTTCAGTGACTCAAACTTGTATAAGGATAAAAGTTTAGGATTTGTATTTAGGATTTGCTGCAGAGCAACTAATAAAAGAAAAGATAAAAAAATAAGGAATTAGCAGACAAGGATGTTTTCACACTCAGACAGGATAGTCGGAAAAACATCATAACAATGATAAAACATTTCATGCAGAAATGTCCTGTCAATTAAGCACTAGTAAGACCTGCGATTTGCATTGATCCACGAGTAATGGCTGGATATCTCGAAAAAGCACAGGAAAAAAATTAAAAAGGTATTGATTGTGTTGTCGCAAAATAAACGTATTTTGGGAAAAGATTGTGACGAAATTTTGTTACTCTATGCAGATTTTCTGTTAAATATTGTAAAGCCAAATTCATTTGAATTTACTTCTTTCAATCCAAAGACCTCAGCCCCCCCGAAACAAATCCTGGATTCACCACTGGTTCTGACTGCATTAAGTTTCATTAAGTTAAAATAACATTACTCAAAAAGCCATTTCTTTGATCACTAGAAGTACTTGAATTTCAATTTCTAAATGAAATATCAACTCATTATCACTTGGTGGGGTAGGTCCTTCTGCATTCTAATGAAGCAGACATGCCCCATGGATGTGAAAATGGAAAACCGACCACGAATTGTGAAAAGACAACTTGTTTGTGAAAAGTAGAACAACTTTCACCTACTGCATAACTATCCAATAAAAATATTTTTTGTATGAAAGGCACACCTAGCCCATGCAACAGTTTATTTTAAAACTCAGTTCAAATAAATTTGAAGAATGCAGTGTCCTGAATTTCCCTAAATATACCAGATTTGTTTTGCTTGGCCCAATCACAGATTTAAGAACACTGAATTGGGGTCATAGCCTATATTTGATTAAAAAAGCATTGATCAGAATGAAAATTATTTGAGAATATTGAAATTTCTATTTTTAAAATGGCTTAATCTTTAGAGCATTGAAAATGACGAATTATTTCATTGCTAAGTCTAGGTACTTTAACTTTAGACTAACTTAAACTATTTTGTAAAATTCCCGATGAAGAAAAAAAAATAATGAAATATAAATATTTCATTTCACAGACATTGTTATTCGAATTGATATTTTATTGAAACATGTATTATAATTGCAGTTTTAACATTCTCTGAACAGCCAATTCTTTAGATTAGAGGTTATTAAAAGAAGCATGTCAGATTGTTTTATGTATGATGCCAAAGTAACAATTAAGTTTTTTTAAAGGGGAATATTATTCCTCGTCTCTTATACATTTAAATTTGAAATTAGACATGTAGTCGAAATTGCTATTGAAAGGTTTTACTTTTGTCTCAAAATTTTGAAGTGCCATGAAATTTATCGCAGGATATCAAGTTTTGAAAATGTAGACAACTTTCCAACAAACTCCAGCCAGACTATAATTTTGAGCTATGGTCAAATGAGGAGAATCCAGGATAGGTGCAGATGTGTATGCCAATTTCTGCTTCAGGAACCGTTTGATTTAATGTATTTATGCAATTGGGATTAACCCTTTGAGTACTGAATTATTTGAGGATTTTTATGCCCATGGGACGGATTTAATTTGTGGCTATGTGGATTAATATGTAACAGTAATGCATTGTGTTTGAAATATACTTATATTGGTGATATAAATATATTTTTGAAACAGCATTTTAGTTACAAAATATAAATAAATACATAAATGAAACAAAATATAAATATTTTTATGGAACAAGAACCAACTTAAAGTCTAATAATTTTGTGCCGTGTGGTATTTTTCAAAACATGTCGGTAAATGCAAAGGTACATGGCATTGTTTGGTTTCTTTTCTTATTTTATGTTTATAACATACGCGACACCGTTTTGTAAGGTGTTTCTTTAATTCCGTTGCCGGAATATTCTCCGGAAAATGAGCCCAATTTTTCGCTTGCAAACGATGTGGCGCATCGCTACTTGTAGGACGCTCACGGATATTATAATTTGGCAGGACCACTAGCGTCAATAATTCTTCTTAAATTCAGATGACGAGTCAGACTCGTGCACCGTAACTTCGCCCAAGTAAGCAGATGACGAGTCTCACTCGTCAAATGTACCCAAAGGGTTAATATAAAATGCTTTCCTCATTTTGCACTATTCAGAGAAGTAAAACAATAACATACCTTTCTGCAGAAGACTTCTGTTTCAACTTTAAATTACATCTGGCATACTACTAAACTGTTTCAATATCATTTGTGCTTTATTCGGTGTATTATTTGATGATGATGCTGGCGCAAGCCGTAAACGTGCCAAAAATGATCCGAACACTATCACTTGAAAAATAAACAAAAACAGGAATACTTTAAGTGCATAAAACTGTGAAAGTAGTGAGAGCTTCTAGCAAAGTGTAGAGAAATCTTGTAGCGGTCATTTTCCCTTCAGGCCGTCTCGTGCTGCCATCTATGTAACTATTACTAATGAATTATTAACATGGTGAATAAAAGTCCTACATAGATTTCAGCTAAATTCCTCAGCTATAAATAATGCATAGACTAAATTGTTCATAAACAACTTTGTAAATAAACTAACAGATTTTTGATTGGATATTTCTTTTCTTTAATTTGTGCATATATTTATCATAAAAATTTCAAAATCCGATATAAAAATTCTCTATCATTCTATACAGGATTCAATAGTTTAGATATATAGTTCTGTATTTAAGTATGTGAAGTCATTCTTGTATGCAATTATTTGAATGAATTAATGCTGATCTTTACTATATCAGAGGATTCTTTACTTCTTGGAAAAGACTCGTACTTTTCATACGAATCGCTGAGTTAGAGTACGTTCAGCTTTAGAATTTCAAATTGAAGAAATTTTGAATAAGTAGAACAATTAAATAAAACACAAGATGTGATAAGCAAGATCTAAAACATTTTAAGGAGAGGATAAAAAACAAATGACATGGGGAGAGAATTTCGAAATTTTAAATAAAAGAAATTAAGGAAGGTAAAAGGAGACATTTGTTGACGTTGGCAAAAACAAATCGAACGCGGGCAACCGGATGTAAGACGAGTGACAAGCCACCTGTACCAGTGGGAATCTGTTCGAAATAGCACCTAAGTAGTATTGGTACGAGTAGGAAAAAGGAAGGTATTATTTCTTTATATAGAGGGTAACATGCAACTTTTGGATGTTGCATAGCTCACACTTGCAACTTGAGGAGAAGGAAGAGACATCTCAACAGAAAAGAAGAAGAACCGTGCTGCCATCTACAAATATTATTTGAAAGTAGACTTTTTTCCGCTATCAAAAACACCAGTAAAAAAATAATATTTTTGCAGGTGTTAAAATTCAACTAATGTGGAAACAAAAAAATGTATTACGAGCAATTAAAGTATAGAGAATCAAATAAAAAATATTACTTCGGACATACAAAATGTAGAGCATATCTTTAAAAAAAATTCAGAAATTAATGTTGCGTTTTCGCAACGTCAGTGTTTAATGGGTTAAGACAAAAGGAATCTACATTTGACTTCCGGCTTACCGACGGGGATTTTAATTATTTAAAAACTTATTGCTCATTCAAAATTTATTTGGTCAGTTTATCTTGTTATTCTACTTTTTTCTAACCATATCAATGATCGGAGGTTAAGAACCACATGGCACAGGCATGTGAGGATAGAACAAGATTCAGATTGAAGTTTATTTATAGAAATTCTTACACTTCATGTTTTAATCTGTCAAAGTGCATCGGAACGTTTTGTAAAATTTCAGCTCAGCGGTTTTACCACTTAAGCTTTCTGTTGGCACAGGAAATCCGACTGGATGCAGACATAATTCTAGAGTTGTGTTTTCCGGACTCAGGGCGGTGTAAAACGTGGATTCGTCAAAATCTAGAGTTCGAATTTTTTGACGATTATAATACTTTCTCTTTGTATACATTGTATACGAGAAAGTAAAAAGGAGTCGCCAGCATTATTTCGCCGTCGATCATCGCATATTAAAACAAATTCGGCTTCGATGTTTTTATTTCGTTTTATATACTTTATTCTTCATGTTATTTTACTGAAATTCTTTTTATGCGAAAAATGCTTCCGAATATGAATTCATTGATTATGATTTTCCAAGGAAAATTTCAACGACGTGGTTATTCCAGAGGGGGTTGGTTGGTTGTTGGGATTTAATGACGCAAGAGTCAGATATGGCTTTGCTGCGCCAATCACAAGAGGGGAAAAGAAATTAAGTGAAACTCAATGCGAAGCGAGAATACAAAGGAAAAGAAAAAATGCATGCCATTGTCATACTTATCTCTACTAATAATAAAAACGAATGTGTGTGTCTATCTACAGGAAAGCCTCTTGGTCCCTGAGTTACCAAATTCAGCTCAAATATGATTTAGAGGATAGGAATGTGCAAGTCGGAGTCAATTTTTTTCAAGTTTCAATTAGGCTTTTCATTTATTAAAAATAAATCGGAATTTCGACATAAAGGAAACCATGTCGTGCAAATGTTTCAAGGATTTCTTTTCTTTTTTTTGCTTAAGTATAAACAGAGTACTTTGTTTGTTGATGTAAACCATCTAAGATGTGACAACTGGCCAGGAACAGTCATCTCTTCAATGTATTTTCTCACTTTTATGGCAACTAAAATTTTGGAAATGTACTATTGAACCTTATTGAGTGCTTTTTTGGTCAACATCGAAGTTAGGTTCATAATGGACGAGCTTTGCCATAAATCAGAGTTCCAAGTATCTTTTAGTGAGTAGAAATAAAAGAACTGTCAAGCAGAAAATTCAAGAGACAAAAATGTTTTAAAAGCTTTAAGTTTTTGCTAAAGGTTTGTTGATTTTTGTTATTTTCTATATTCCTGACATTCATTCTCAACTAACAAATAACATAGAGTAATATTTTAACACTAGAAAATCACCCGTCATGGTATGAAGGGTGCAAATTGCTTCTTCATTCGAGAAATTTCCCGTCAAATTTGACGAGTTTAAATCGATATATATGCGAGAGAAATGTTTAACATTGATTGAAAACAAATAAAATGAACATATGTTTCATGACAGGAATTTTTTTTATTAACATATTATTTACGCTTGTTACAAAGCACTTCTCTGCTTGTCGAACGTTGCCAAAAAATATTATTAAATTATATCTTCACGATAGAAATCACGAAGTAAAAATTAAACGGAAACTCTGTGTGTTGACTGAGGATGATTCGAAAAATATTCGGAGAATATTTAGTAGTATAATGGTTATCTTACAGTTGTCATTCTTGGAATTAAGCCCGTTTCAATGGGGGAATAGAATTGCTATCGGAACTCCCACGGAATCGATTAGATTGTGCTATCCCAAATTGCCGCAAACTGACTGATTTAGATAACTAACGTTAAGGCGACCGACACTAATGGTGACGCTTTTCAAATTTCCGCTGAAAAGATATGCTTTTAAATCGAACAAATAAAGAAAAATTTCGTAGTATGCAAAAACGAGAAAAAAATGCAGTTGAGGGATGCAGAATGCAGGTCAAAGCAGTTAGTCTCGAATTCAATATGGAGTTATTATCAATAGTTAGTTGAAAAGTAGGAACTGTAGTCAGATTTGTGACATATTTTATACAAACATGCCTCTACCACATGAATTCATCGGTTTCAAAGGAATTTAAATAATAGAAAGAAGTCAAAAAGCTAAATGGTTCAAATTGCGAACCGTCATATTATTATTTAAGAAATTCCAAGAAGAGATGCTCCAGATACATTGGCAACAATGCACAATAATAAATAGCACTCGCTTATTTTCAAAATTCATTCTTCAGTTGATTTCAATATTTAGCATTAAAATAATTCTCCTTCTGAGCTTCATGACTACTTGAATGTTGTGTAGGAAAAACAGTTACTCAATAGTTATACACAAAGTTATTTTGCCATTAAAAAGAATCGAGTGTTTTATTTATTAAACAGAGAATTTTTTTAAAGTTATGTCACATATCATTAATTTTTAAGCAAGCGCTCTTCAGATATAAATTCGAAGGTATTGAATTGAAAGTATTTAATTCATAAAATGGAGTAACAGTTATTAAAACCATGCAACATCAATGGCGGACTGGGTCTGAAAATTGCGGTTGCCAGCAGTCAATGGGGGCCCACTCATATCAAAAATTATATTTTTTCTGTGTATAATTTTTTAAATTTTATTTATTATAAATATAATCAATTAAAATCAATAAAAGGGTGTGATATACTATATAAATTATTACATATTGTTATTATCTAAAAAGCTGTTATATATACTAGTAGTTCTGTGAACAGTAGACCTCGCCCCTCCCCCCCCCAAAAAAAATACACTCTTCATTTCAGTCTTTAAAAGTTTAGCCATTTATTTTCCGAATTGAAATTATTTGCGCAAGTCTCTGCTGTTACCATTATTAATTAAAGTACAATTAAATGTCTGCTTTTATCAATATTAACAAAATCGCAATTAAATGTAATTTGTTATTATTAGAGGTATCTTTGGATGCATTATGAAGTTTCGTTTGGCTACAATCGTTGGAAAAACACAACATTACATGAAACGCAACCATTTAAGCGTCCACCATCCTGGAAACGGAATAAAAAAAATACGGCCGTTTTCGCCGACATGAAAGAGAATTCATATCAAATTCAAAGAAAATAGAACAACGCGTTTGATCGTGACAAAACAAATAAACAAACAGACTAAATTAGACAAGTCAGTAAATTACTGACAAACAAACTGTTTTCGCTCGAACGGTCCACTGAAAACAGGGCCTCGCTTCGCTAGTCAAATTACTAATTAAAGTATACATGTATTATTACATATTATTGAAAGTAAGAATTACCAAATACAAAAACAAATTTATGATTGAATTTTAAATAATTTTTGGTGGGTGTATAGCTTACTGTAATTTTGGAACTGTACTGTTATTTTGAGAATTTTTTAACCAAACCGAAATTATAGAGCTAACCATGTACCAAGTTCAACAAATTTAAAGAATACTTCTTACTTTAAAAGATTAACAACTCAAAAGTACAGAACTCAGTAAGCGCTTGAGTTTACTAAATATCTAGTCAGCTGTTGAGTTTACTAAATGGTATGTCAATAATTACTTTTGCATCCAAATCATCTGACAATTCCTTTCCAATAGATAGTAATATACAGAGAATTCCAAGTTCTCTTTAGAAAATGAACTTCTAAATCTGTTCTTTATCTTTAGCTTTGAAAAACAGAATTCACTAGTATCATTAGATCATTCATTACGAATACTAATATTATTACAAATATGCTTTGATATCTCAAAAATGGATTTCACTCCTTACAGATAAAGTTCTTTTCATATATTTTCAATCGATGCAGGGCTATTAGAACAGGAAAGGTAAAAACAAGCATAATGGTCGGCACAATATAGAAACCCAACTTAACCATAATCGGTACTCTCAGCTGAACTAAATCTAAATAATGAAATTATTCCCACTAAATTCTAATGAAGAGAAAGACTCATGGATAATTAGTACTTATTAGTCATTAAGCGGTTACTCTTAGCATTGGGATTATAATCCCTCACACACGTTGTTTACAAATCCCTTTGATAAAAGAATGAGTGTATGGATATACTAATATTTAATCATATTTGGTGGCGATCTTAGCAAAATGGTTTGCAAGCTCCACAGAGAAGGAGCACTTTTTCTCTGCGACGAGATCATTGTCTGGCTTTCCAATATATTTTGACCCAGATGAGGCTGACAAGACTTTAAATTCAGAAATTTAATTTTGGACATCCTACAAATTTGTATTTATATTTAGTACCTTTTAATGTAAGGATGGAAGACAAACTCTCAGTGATGATTTTTATTTTGGCTTCGTTCTTCAAGGTCCACCCTACCCTAAAATTCGAATAGTTCCATCTACAAAGCTGGATTAAATGAGTTCAAACTAAAGCAAGGAATTGACAACAGCATAGCATTTTATTTTTAGATACACACTAAGAATTCAAAGTTGCCACCAAGTCTAATACCAATAAATTTCTCATCTACAGGGTTAAAATCAATTTCCCGAGTAAATAACGAAAATATTATGAAAACTATTTGATTTTAAATTCTTTAGGTTAAATTTTTCTTATACGGTTTTAGCGACAAAGCGTGAAGGAGAAATGTTGTCCATTAGTAGGGTAATTTTTTTTGTAAGAGTGAGGGAAGGAAATTCTTTTAATGATTATTAGTTTAGTGATTTGTAGTAATAATATTTTCGTAATTTGTCATTAAATTTATATCATTACAAAAATAATTTTTTCAATTTCTAAAATAATCAAAAAATCATTCTTCTAAAATGAGTTTTGAAAGATTTCAAGGGAAAAACAACAAAATCTTGCTCAATTTTTAATAACTGAAATTTTAATTAACTACAGGACTTTGAAAAGTTGACAGTGATTCTCCTTTTGTTTTACAGAGCATATGCGAAAAATTTCATCAAGTTTGGACAAAAGCTGCAGATTTTTATAAAAGATGAACAATTCCTCTTTACATATAAAGAACTAAATTTTTGTACTAAATCAATTTCAAACAATACAGTTGAAAAGAAGAAAATTATAAGTTATAGATACATTTTATTTTTTTTAAACAATAAAATCTAACACGGAGTACCATAGTCTTATTTCTATGTTTTACTTCTGATCATGCTTTTGTATGCAAATCTCAATAAATAATAAAAGAGAATGTATGTGTCGGTTGTTGTCTCTCTGTTGATGTTTTACAGTCCGTTGAATCTAGAGCCACCAATTTTGGTACAAACGTACTACATGAGCGTAGGAATATGCATCTCGAAAAGTTTTTAAATTTTAATTAATTAAAAGTTAAGCAAGAATTGGGAATTTTTTCAATTATAACTGAAAAAATATTATCACATAAAAATAATTTTTACACATTATTAAATTTCAAAATTTTTATCTTTCAATATGATACCAGTTTAGTTGCTGTGCAATTTTTTCCTTAATTTTGCAATTTTTAAAAAATACTTTTAAGCATAATTATTTAACAATACTTTGGAATGTTGTAATGAAAGTCAATCAACTTTCATTTCTTCAAAGCAATAAATCTTATATTTGTCTCCTGATAAAGAAGAAGCATGATATATAATTATATTTTCATTTACGATATAAACACTGTTTAAAGCAATAAATTGCATTCCATTTCACCAGTTTTTTAGTCCAATTTTTTCTTTTCTCATTACTTCAAATAAATTTACTTTTTAGACATATTTACAATATTATTATGATAGATTTAATTTTTAGCAATGATCTTAAAACTCATCTTCCCTGTTACGTAAAGAAAGTTTTTCCTGGAGATTGTATTATTCATTTTGGGTTTAATTAGGTTAAATATTCACTCTATAATTAGCTTAATAAAGTGTAATAATTGTAATTTAAATTAGAATTATGCTTGACCAATAAAAAAAAATAACTTCATTGACTCTCAAGACTTTTAGCCTTTTTTATCTGCTAAATGTAAAAACCTAAGTCATTAATTTCATCAGATGCGAAACATACTACATCAAAATTTAGTTCAAATATTAATACATTTCCTGTCCACTGTTTTTCAGTTTTTTTAACTAATTTATTTCTTGGCTTTTTGTAACAATTAATGGCTTCAGCTTGCCAAAAATTAAATAAGTTGGTGAATTTAAAGTTGACTGGCATAATTTAATCCATACAGTTAATAAGTTAAATTATTCAGCTGTTCGCCGAAGGCTGTCAGTATTTAAAACTAGAAAAGCAATGTAAAGATAGGGAAAACTTCAGTTCACCTTTTCTAAGATATGCTATGCATTTTCCACTCTTTCTTTGTTGACTGAAAACAGGAATACCACTCCCCACACCCACGAAAGAAGGGCCCTTTACCGCTTTTACAACCTTGTTAACATAACCAAAGAAGCACTCCCACAGCCCCCCACCTCCAAGAAAAAGGCGAGTGTCTCCTTTTCGCGGATGCCATTTTGTCAAATTACATGATTCCCCCTCCCCTTGTAAGTTTCAGAGGGTCCGAAGTAGACTATTTTCTTTGTTCGCTTCGTCAGTTTTACTACTGTAAAAAGAATGTTATTTAAACATTTCCAAGGACCGCAGCCTTCCTGCTCAGAGGGGTCACTCTTCTGTCTTGTCGGGGGTAATATGAGTGATCATTGCGTCCCGACCTTCCACAGAAAGAAAAGGTTGTGTTAAGAACATAAAACTATTTGCTATTTTGTTTGCTTTAGAAAAGACGCAGGAATTTCTCTAGAAAAAAAATTCTTCCCTTTCTCTCTCTTCCACATACACAGATCCTGGGGGCCCATATCAGCTTATGTTTAAGGGGCCCACTTGCCATTGGGCAAGCTGGCAACCTGGCCAGTCCGCCTCTGTGCAACATCATAAATAATTTTCAGCGTGACGACTGACAATTAATAATACACGACAGTTTCAGAGCGCCTTTCGTGACAGTCAGCCCTTCACGTAAGGTTATTTATATCTTCCACGAAAAATGTGTTTTAAAACGAAAAAAAAAAGTTTAACCTTTATCTGTAAAATAGGTTTGGGCATGTGAAACATTTTTTAACAATTAAGTTTAGTCCTTAAATTCCCTTTTAAAGCAACACGAGTGCTATTTTGAGAAGAACCTCGTTATTTTCAACCGCGGTCAAATGATGAAGACGACATCTGAGCTAGCATCCCCTCTCCAAACTTCCGCACCGCAGCAGTGGGAGGATGTTTGGAAAAGTCACAGTAAAAATATTGATCAAGTAATGCAAAAAAGGGTATTCGATATATAATTCAACATTTTTCTTCATATAAATTTTATTTAATCTAAATTCTTTTGGGATATGTAAAAGTCTACGTGTTAGATAAAGTAAGAAACTTCGTATTTTAACACGCTGAAGCAGAGAAAAAAGTACCGTTGGTGGGATGCTACAACTAGGTAACTACAAATTGTAATGACATGGTTATGTGCACAGAAAAGTAAAAATTATTCTGGGATCGCAACGTGCTACAACTCTGTTACTAAATGTACACCATCTCTAGGTGCAGATAAAAATTTCAAAATAAGATAGATTTATTCAAATTCTCTCAGAATGAAAAAAAAATTATTAATTGAAAGCATTCATTTGAACTTTTTTTTATAACTTCTGTTCTGTAGTTACCGACTTGAAATAATCACTTCACGATATTTACCTATAAAAATATTTTTGCATATCTTTGTGCAGTTGAAGAATTTTGATAAATAAAGAGTTAAAGTTGTGAATATTGAACATTTTATTTCCTGATACTATTTTTTCTACATTCAAGAAACACGCTTGGAAATTATCCGAATTTATCTGGCAGAATCCCTTTAGAAAATGTAGATTGGTGAGCTCCATAATAAGTTTTTATGGAAGTGAATTGCAAATAAATGTTGCAAAATATCTGATTGTCGACTACCTTAAAGTAGTATTATATCAAATGATTTCAGAAATATGAGGCCAGGAAGAACGAAAAACCTGCAGATTGCAAGTATTTTATTGTCGTCTGTTGAAAAGAAAAGAGGTTTGCACAGATATGAGGGAACGTCGTGATTCTACGTCATAAATTCTCAGAAAGAGGGGAACTGGTCAAGATTTCCCTAAAATGGAGACAACCGGTTTGAAGGGGGTTTATGCGTGGCTCTCCTATTTGCTCTGACGGGTCAGTTCTCTGTTTGCCAGCAGACCCAAGCGTGAACTGCTGTCGAAAGACGCCATTTCAATATTCGGACCCCATGTTTACAACTTTCTCGGAAAGTAAGTGCCCTTTTAGTCAATGTCTACTTAGGATTCTTTTGAGAAAACAAAGATAATAATTAATTAAATGATGGATCGAACATATTTAATGAACTGACGCATTTTAAACATTGAACTTAAGAAAAAGAAAAGCACGTGCTTTCAGTTGTGTACTAAAAAATTATCTTGATCCTTTTCTTTTTATCCCTCGTTATCAGCATAAATTTTATTTTGAAGTTATTTCATAATCTGCTCGCAGTAGCGGTTTGAATGAGTGGTGAATTCCGGGATCCGAATTCCTTGAGGGATCTCTGAAAGTATCACGCGTATGTTTTGCGATTAGAATTGCCAGTCATTGCGCTTAGAATAAAAAATATTTCTTGCTCTTTAAATGACTATACACATTTTATTAATAATAATTTATTCATTATATAATTCATAACTGCTTTATTCATTTTGTGTTGATAATTAAGATGCTGTGAGCTGACAAAATTATATCGTTAGTGTTTTCGAAACAACTTGCAGGATTCGTCGTATAAATTAAAATTTTAATTACTTTTTTTATACTTTCTTAGAAAAAAATTCACTTTCTTTCATCTCCGGAATAGTCAGTTTAATGTAAACCATTTTATCTGTCAATTTTATTATTAATAAGACATTTTTAAGGCGAAAATTCTTACATGAAAGGAAAATTATTCGAATTTTTTTCCAAAAAGCACTTTCGAACTGAAGGTCGATACCAAATTGGACCCACTCTGTAACATTTTCAGATTATTTCATATCTAATAAAAAGTCAGACCAAGATAAATTTCATGAATTATTTATATTAAATTAAAAATGCCTGTCAAGTTTATAAAATTTCAGAGAACAGTTTGAATAAAACATGAACTTGATTTTAATAATAAAGTTCTAATTATGATATACAAAACAATAAATTAAAACAAATTATAATTTTCTTTTCTGACTAACATAATGTTTTAATGAATTAATTAGAATTATGAGTAATATTTATTTTTGAACTACAAGTATTTATTTTTAAAATTTTTCAACATTAAAAATAAATGTTTTAAGGAGCGAGTCAAAAATTGAAGTTTGTGAGGCAAAATAATGCAAAACTTGCGCACATTGTCACGAATGTTGACACTTTTAAATGATTTAAAACTAGTTACTAAAATAATTTAAATCTTCTTGGTTCTCAGGGCCGGATTATTAAACAGGCAACTGCCTAGGGGCCCCGCAATTCTGGGAGGCCCCGAGATCTTAGGATTTCTTTTCATGGTATTTTCAGGGAAATTTAATTTTTGTAATTTTTATTTAATTTATGTGCACTCGAAATCAGTTAAATTAAAATTAATTAGAACATTATTCTAACAACATTTCCAATTAATTATGTTTGCAAGTTTTATAATAAGTTTTTTACCAATTTTAAGGAAAAAAGTTGCTTTATAATTTTCAAAAATATGTAATATTTTATATTATTCACTGGAGGATGCAAAAGAGATTTGCTTTGCATCGATTTTCATATCTTCAGAAGAAATTTCAAGACTAGTTGCACGTATTTCTTTAAAAAAAGGGTTTTTTGATTTTTTTTTCTTTTCGAATGATTACGAAAGAAAATTTTGCTGCAAAATTTGGATCATACAGTTATTTAATAATAATTCATAGTCTTTTGAATTTTTTTTCGCAAAGTTACATCATAGGTGAGAATTCTTCGCCCGGGTTATTTTTTCAGTTATTTTAGAAACAAATCGGCTGGATGCAATTTTATGTGTATTTATTGAAAGCCTGGTGGAATTGTACAAGAAAAATAAATTTTATAAATACTGATTATAATTAAAAATTTTAAGCCGTTGTATCCTTAGAGTATAACTATGGTTGTATCCGGTCAAATCAGGTTGCCGTCTTAGAAATCCTTTTATCCAATTTTTGCCGGGTGAGTAATTAATTAATTTTATGAATTGCTATGCCTTGTTAGTTAGATAAACGTTTCTTTATCATTTTAATATCTGTACTATTGACAGGAAAACAGAAGTCATTGAACTGAATTACGCTTCGAATTAATTTCTCATTGCAGAAAACCAGGGGATTTCCATTTTCCGTTGTATGAATTAGCTTTTAACTCAAGTTTAATTATTGAGTGAATTAGCTTTTAACTCAAGCATGAAAACGCAAGTTTAATCATTTCAGAGATTACTACTTCAAATGTTAAACGAGACAATATTGCTGATTATTACATTTTCAAAATGATTGTTGCCCGACACGATTTTGAAGAGCTCTTTTTCAATACATATCAAGTGCTTCTCTATTCTCTGTGTTTCATTTTAATGAATGAAAGTTGAAAAGCACTACTAGCGTATTATATCAATCAATCAAATTGCTATATATCAGCATCCAAATTGCAAAATACCATTTATTTTCACAAGATCATTAATTTTACAGTTAGAATCAATTATTTAAAAATTAATAAGAAATTAACAAAAATCTGAATGATTTACAGTTAATGAACAACTATAAAAAATTCATACAATTTTTCCAAAATAACAGTCAACTTCACTCGGGGCCTGATTTAGACATGATGGGTTCAAATCTATATAAACCCTCATGTTTTCGATATTTCTTTTAAATTCCACAAGATAGTCGCAGTAATCTTTAATATATGCATGCCTTTCAATTATTTGAAAATTTTTTGCCTTTTAATTTTAAGAAATAATTAAGGATGGGGTTCACACAAATATTATACTAGAGAACTCTCTAAGTTTCAATTGAAAGTAAGAATTCCCAAAAATAAAATCGCTGATTGTGACTTAAAAAGATATACTTAACAACTTTTCGTTTTCCATGCACAAGATTCTTAAGTGTATAAAATTTTTCTTTCGACACAATATTCCTCCATTCATTCTTCAGAACCATTCAATGAGATATTTGTAATGTTTTGAAATTAGTTTGTGTTTCAATGGATGATTTTAAGAAAGTAGAAAAATAACAGCAACTTGCGTATATATGAAACAATTAAGTAATGTAACTAAAATTGAAATGAGAGGAAATTTTTAAATGAAAAATTTCTTTTTGAGTCGATTATTTTACAAACAAGCCAATACTTGAAACATATTAAATTCTCCATTACACTGAAAATAGGGAAACAAGTTGCGTGAAACTTAATTTTTCAGCACAATAGTAAGCAATCTGGTCGAAATAAATAAAACAGGATTCAAATAAATTGTTTTAATATCAAATTCTGGTTAATTCTTAAAAAAAAAAAAACCAGTTCATTTCCCAAGAAGAAAACTTTGAAGGTAACTTAAATTACTTCAAATGTAAAATTCGTCATCTCATTTTATTCAGAAGGAAAATTCTTTTCAATCATATCAGTGCACATTTTATCCGGTTCTAATTCAGTTGCCGTCATATTTAGATACTTCATCTCACGTACATGTAATAAAACTTGCATGTGTAAATACAACATTTATACGCAATGATTCACAGATACAGTGTGTATACAGTACTAGCAAATAACTATCTACATTTTAAATCTATGTACATGTAATCTATGAAATTATCTATAGTTTATTATTTTATATCGCGAATATTCTTTTTTCATCATTCCTGAATTTCTTGCAAATAAGGGAGAGTTTCCGAAGTTGGGCCGTCGGTCGTCTAGATTGGACCTTATTGCAACCTCAATTCTATTATATATTTGGGCCGTAAAATAGGCAACTCATGTTGCAACGATGTAAGTCTGGCTTGTGAAATCAATTTTTTACAGAAAACGCTACGTGGCTACAATTAGAGAACAAGTGACAGTGAACAAGTGAGTGATTTAGATATCAATTGAATATTTGAATAAAAATATGCTATTATATTCTCAGACAGGAAACTTGGTTGTCCACAATTTAAGTTTCATTTCATTATCTTAAAGATAAAGTTAGGTGACATTTTTTTGTCCAAAGTTTGCTCAGATTGGACGCAATTTGAATTCGACTAATCAAATCAAGATACTATTATCAAGAACTTAAGGAATTATAATAACAGAAAGCAATTATAATAACTGATATTCCTCATAAATTGGAAAAAAAAGACGGAATAAAAAGGACATTAAAGACATCGTTCAAATAGAACAAAAACTAAGGCTGCGTGTTCATATGTAATGAAACAAAAAAATGTTACAATGCATAAAATGTCGTCATTGGGTTCACACAATGTGTGGTTGAATTTGAGAATCAAAAAATACGTTTGCTTTAATTTTGCTGAAAGAAATTGGTGGTGCAATTTGGGAAACGCACTTCTTTAATTGGACCGATTACACAATTTTAAGAAGCTATTTCTTTTTCTACTTTAAAGTGTATTTCTTCAAAAGTAGATTACATTTTTTAGGATAAATATACCTCAAAAAGATTCTACTAAATCTGATTCGTTACCGCTCAGAATAACTTAATATATTAAAAAGCTTTCATTCGAGGTATATCAATCTCATGTCGAATTCTTTTTGGGGACATTCCTTCATGAGACTATATCGATACTTTCTCTTCAAAACTTTCACAACTGATGCTAAATGAAATGCTTATTAAATAAACGTCACGCTTTAAAAAAATTCAAAATATCTTGTAACGCTATTTGCTTGTTATCATGGTAGGTTAGAACTATTTTAAACTTTTCCAAATAATTTAGATTTGTAACTACAGACAACCATGTAAATTTATACATTAAGAATTTACATATACAGTCCTTCACATACTTATTTACAATCCAAAATACGCATATTCAAAATAAATATTATTCCAATGTTCGAAACCCTTCCTCAAAGTATCTAAAAAATAGTATTAAATTAAATAATAAAACGAAATAATTTCAAATGATTACCTCCACAAGCGATCAATTCTTTTGTTCGAAGTAATAAATATCAAACAGCAATATAAGGTTTCTCCATTAGCGATCTCGATTTCTAAACCAGCGGGAGTGGCCTCCCCTAAACTTTCTCGTATACTCATTTCTCAAAAAATCTCGTATAGCGTGTCAGTTCCCCTCACCCTCGCTCTGATAAAAATTTCGAATCCGCTCTATTCCTAGAACGCACCAAGTTTCTCCAGGACACGTGAAAACAACAAAACAAACGGAAATAAAATAATCCGAGCAGGACCAGAATTCGCCAAAAGGGCGAAAAAGGAGCCAAAAGGGAAGAAAAAAGCCCCAAGTGTTAAGTATCAGCCTTTCGCCATGAAGCCGCTGAGTATCATGCACAGAGATTCCTTCCAATACGCATGCGCGTGGAGATAACGGATTCGTTTCAAAAGTAAAATAATTGAATATGCAATTTGAGCACCTCTTTTTTAACCGATTGAAATGAAAATTGGGCACAGATGTATAGTTAATGTTAGCATCTGTGATACCAAATTTTATTTATCTAAGCCAAAGGGCTTATGAGATATAATTTTCACAAGTATGCGATTATACAGACTGACAGGCAGTCAACCATACGACGGATTTGGCCCAAAATTATATATATTTTTTACATTACTGATGATAAAACTATGTACCAAATTTTATCTACCTAGCTATTCAAGTTTTTGAGCTATCGAGTTCACATTAACTCGGACATACAGACAGACAGACTTCTCGTGGACGGATTTTGTCCAAAATTTGATAGAAACTACAAATTATATGTAAAGACCACATACCAAATTTCATCCCCGTATCTCTAATAGTTTTCGAGTTATCGTGTTCACAGACAGACATAATTCCCAAATTGTGTTTTTCGGACTCCGGGAGGTCTAAAACGTGGAGATTCGTCAAAATCTCGAGTTCGAATTTTTCTGACGATTACAATACTTTCTGTTTGTGTAATTCGTATACGAGAAAGTAAAAAAAAAAATGATATTCTCATTCTCGCAGATATTCGACATAAAAATCATCTGCAAGTTCCGATTAAATTTTCTGTAGTGGGAATTTTGCAAGAGCAAAATCTTCTCTCATCTGGTTGTACTTCATTCCCATTTGCAAAATACTTTTATTATAAGTATTTTTCACTTTCTTAAGCTGGTGTGGTATGGAAGTTTGGTGATGAGAGTGTCTTCTCAGGTGTCATCTTCGACATCTGAGGGTTTACGGGGAAGAATGCTGATCACAGCAACATTCTTGACAAATTTTTACTGTCGAATTTTATAAAAATATACTTTAAACAACTGGAATAATATAAAACTGTTTCATTATTTCCAACCGCTAGAAACAAGAAGTGAAACCACAAGTCCACCCCCGGGAATCCGCGCAAATACCTTTTGATTTTCTTTCTTAGAGATTTAGGTTTTCTTTTGGTACAAAAATTTTGGCTTGTGAAGACTTGGAAGTACAACTAAATCCTCAATGTTTCTAAAAGTTATTTAAAAATTGAAAACAATTCTTACAAGTTTTAACTGTCTTACATTTACTCAAAATTTTACCAAAAATGTATAAAAAAAATGTATAAATTTTGTGTGCTATTCTTGCATGAATAAGATGCATTCCAAAAAACTGAAGTGAAACTGCGCTTTCTCAGCTGATTGTACACTTGAAAAGAGCTCTTTTAAAAATGCTGCGAACGTACAAATATTCGCAACCGCTCATTTCTAACTTATAACAACTGTATTAATTTAATGGGTGCGAAAATGCAAAAAATGGACTTAAAGTAGGATATAACAACTATTTAACTACATATTTCAGTGTATTTGATGATCTCAAAACTATTTTTTTTAAAATTTGCATTTTGTCCACTTTTTCCATGCAAATACCCCACTGATACTAACAGAGTTCCGCGTGATGCATTCGCGTGGATGAATCGGCATAAATAAAAACCAGCGGGTGTGGTCTCCCCTAAACTTTCTCGTATACTTCTCGAAAAAGGTGATGTTTCCCCTCCCCCCGCGTGGATAAAAAAATTCAAACCTATTGTAACCCAGAATCCAATGACTATCAGAAAATATTTAGGTAAAAAATCAAATTCGAAGAGATGCGTTCCGATTAAATGAATGCCGATTTCTACTCTTTCTTGGTTCAAGGACAATCCTTCCGCGTGCACAGATTGCTACCAAGTACGCATGCGCATGGAGAATCGGATGAAAAAAAAGCGCCAAGCAGGAGTCAATAAATATCGTGCACAGAAGATTGCGTTCAATACGCATTCGCGTGGAGATAGCGGACTCGTTGGAAATGTGCTTGTACAGACCGACAGACAGTCAACCTTTTGACGGATTTCGCCCAAAATTTTATACGGACCTACATTCATGACGATAAAACTGTGTGCGAAATTTTATCCATCTAGCTATTCAAGTTTTTGAATTATAGCGTTCGCATAACCGCGGACATACAGACAGACAGACTTCCCGCTGACGGAGTTTGTCCAAAATTTGACAGAAATCTACAAATTATGTTTAAAGATTACATGCAAAATTTCATCCCTTTATCTCTAATAGTTTTCGAGTTATCGTGTTCACAGACACACACACAGACATACAGACACACAGACAGACATAATTCCATAATTGTGTTTTTCGGACTCATCGAGGTCTGAAACGTGGAGATCCGTCAAAATCTCGAGTTCGAATTTTTTGACGATTACAATACTTTCTCTTTGTATATTTCGTATACGAGAAAGTAAAAAAGAAGGAAACCGTTGAAGTCAACATATTTATGCATGAAAAAAAGCTGCCTGAGTCTTTTGAAGCAGTCTGGTCTGAATCATTTTTGGCACGTAGCCACGCCCACATTCCTGAGCGTTACCGAAAGATTTGGATTTTTCTAATATAGATAGTAGGTGTGAATCACAGACTTGAGTCGAACGACTTCAGAGGTAGCCAACGTGTTAACAGGGAAATATCCCCAGAAAGCAACTTAAATTTAACATTGGTAAAAGCACGCGAGTGATTAAACAGTGAAATAGAAAACCTTGTAATTGTTAATCATTCGTGCGCTTTTGCATTTTAAAAGTTGCAACATTGAACAAAAGTGAAACTCTTGCATTTTTAAAGATATTGCAATAAGCAAACTTTTGTGCGGTGCACAGATATGAAAAAAAAAAAAAAATTTTCCGGCCTACCCTCAGTGATTACAGTGGCTTTCGTGTCTTTTTCCACATGCATTTGAAAAATTCTTCTCATGTCCAAAGATGATTAGTTCTACACAATGTAGTTATTACTTTTTTCATAAAAAGTTTTATAACTCTCAATTTTAGTGTGATTTAAATTTTTGAAATTAAGTGTGATTTGTCTTTATATTTCAGGTTTCCCTGCAGAAAAATTTTAAATTGCTGAAAATTGTCAACGTTCATATTATTCCACTGAACATCTGCTCTTGCCGTCTTGACATACTCCACAATTACTCTATTTTCTCCCAAATACTGTAATCAGCAAAAGTTTAATTGTGTAAATATGACCACTGCACACATCGATCTGTAATTTTGTGCATAAATTAGTACATAGTTTTTGAACAAGGCTTGCAGGAAACTGCTCATTTTCTAAAAATTATGAATTTTTGTTTCCTCCCTCCTTTACAGCACATGGCCGCTGTGAGGGTCGCTCTGTACATATACTATGACAAAGACATAGAAAAGATGCTAGAAATACTAAGGAAGATTCCTCTTGGAAATGGTCATGGTTCGTTCAGTCGTGACAGATTTGAATTCTGGGAATTGATAGAGACTAAACCAGCCGAGAAGTTGCCTTCACTTCCCGATTCACTCAAGAGAAGAATGTCCAAGTTCATCGAACCCATCCATTCCGAAACACTACGATGGTTCCAGGATCATAGGGCTGTTGACGAAGGTTGTGGTCCTATGGATTGCGATCCTTTCCTTACCTACAAGAACAATCTTTGCTGGAAAACCGACGGGACTATAGATAGGACGCAAACAGCGAAGAAATTCGCCCAAAATAAAACTTTCGACCCTGAAATGCGCTTTGTAATGGCTTGTACCTATTTTCTCGAAGATGATGTGTTGGATCTCTGGCACGGAGAGGAAGCGTCGAGTGTAAAAAGTGTACCTCGATACAGATCAAACGCAGCAGTGCGATTTTGGGTGAAGCGCTTAAAAAGAGGGTCTCGGAGAAAAATTCCCTGGAAGGCGGAGATCGATGGATATTTTAAAAATCTCAGGATTCGGCGATCGGATATCCGATTAAGAATCAGTTGTTTCTTCTCTTATTTGTCGTGGGAGGGCAAAAAGAATTATTTGCCTCATCTACGGTTGTTCGAGGGACATAGCGATGACTTCGTTTTATGCCTGCGAGCGATGGACGAAGGAGAGCGCGTGGAAACGGTTTCTGTACGTCCTGCAACTGTTCTTTTTTGCTTTTTGCAATGGCCTCTTCAATATCTTTTCATAGACGTGGCAAAGCAGTTATGGAGCCATATGAATGTTATTCAGTTTCATGAAACTTTAGATTATATCGTAAATTATTCAATTGCAGATGGTTTTGAGGATTTCGATTATGCAGGACTTTTAAAAGAGTTCTGGCATCTAAGTCCCGCTTCTTATAAAAGAAAAATAAAGAAGAACAAGAAACTTTTTAAAATGATTGAAATCACGCTGAACTATGATGGAAAAAATGCATCACTATCTTTACCAGAAACAATACAAGTCTGGTTGAAAGAACATGTGCGTTGAAAAAACTCAAAACTTGCAATGCTTTCAAACGTTTGAAAATGCCTCTGAAAGAAAGAAGAATTCTGTTTTCGAATTTTGTATACTGAAATGAAATAAATCTTTTCATAAATATGACATTTCTTTCTTCTTTGCATGTAATTTTAAAATACAGTCCGCGCATTAATATATTAAGAAAAGTGGTGATCATTCTATTTCATGTTTTTAAATAAGATTCTTCGCCTATTGGTGGCCAAAGTTTTCGCCAGAATAATCAGTATTCGCCGGATGGGAGAAGCCATTGATTCTAAACAAATCTCAAGCATTTTTCTAAAATCGGATTTTTTTTATTTTCTATTTTATTTATTTATTTTTTCGTCTTCGATTTCTTTATTTTTTGCTGATTGAGAAACAATTCTTACCCCCTCTGTATTCACTTTTCCAGTCTGCTTGCTTTCATGAATCGTCATTCACTTTCAAAATTGCTGAAGTTGGATTCCATTTGAATCAGTCTTGCGAGTTACAATGAACAGTTCGGAGTACGATTCTGTGTTGATACGATATTAATAGGCTTATATAATTTTAAATGGGCTTCGAAATCCGAAAATAAAAGAGCTTCATCCGATCTCTTTCTAATCCATCTGAATATAACAGATGCCTTATCCACTGGTAGTCTGAGCAGAGCATGCTTAGACAACAGTCATAACCTGCGAAGGGCGGATGCAGAGGGGCTCAAGCCCTCCCGACCTACGGTCCTAAAATCATAGATTGCCTAGATGGCTTATGTGTATTGAAGTTTTAAAACTTTTTTTATCTAGACATTCCCGAAAAATATTTGAGGTCACAAGTACATATTTATGGGAGAGGAATAGCCCCTCTTACCTCCCAGAATGGCAGGCAAATCAATTTCTTTTTTTTTCGTTGTTCTTTCTGCTGGATGGCTAGTGATCAGTCAAGGGGAAGTAGGTTTGTTGCAGAGCTTGCGGGGCCACTCACTGATTGCCCCAGTGTGCAAGTACTGCATACTGATTCGAGGGGAAATAGGTTTGTTGCAGAGCTTGCGGGGCCACTCACTGATTGACCCAGTGTACTGCAAGTACTGCATACTGATTCATAACTGTGCGGCGATCGTATTACAGCGACGATTGCTAAGACAGCTTTCAGTGGGGAAAGGAAACTTACTGTAAAAAATACCTTAATATTTTTTTAAGGTGAATCTTCGGATAGTTATATTGAATTGTATAAATGTTAGAAATATGTTAAATACCCATGCGAAGATTGAAGTATAAAAGATATCAATTTGTAGAAAATCCTCCATCATTTGACTTCTGTTCGAGTGGAATTGAAATTCCGTTCGCTCCAATGCAGTTAACTTTCTGAATCGTAGCTGCCCACTGTAAAGGTGGGTGACAGAAAATTGTGAACACGTTAGAATTTAACACATTTTTTCGAATGTCTCCCGAAAGGCTGGATGGATTTTCTTTGAAATTTGACCATGTAAAGAAGAGGCTTGAACTCACATTTTACAGTGAAGATTCGGTAACTGGAGCATTTAGGGAACCGACTAGAAATTGATGAAGAAGAAAATGATTTAGGACTCACGTTTCACAGGACCCCGTTTCACAAAAAGCTCATAATAATTAGCAAATTTCATCAATGGCTTTTGTTTGATATGAGCAATATTTACATGTTAGGTTTTCTTATCAAAAATCCAAAATTTTCCCTCATGTGTTTTGCTTATAACATGCAAAGTTTTTCAACTATATTATACGAAACTTATAAAATGTGGGACAATATATTAGAGAACCGTAATATTTAAATTTGTAGTAAATACTTTGAATAGTAGAGGAAATATGAACATTTTCAGAAGATAATTTTTTACTGCGCTTGTGCGAAATCTAGCGTAAGTTTTCTTTCATAACTTCAAAGCCAGCTATATAGGGCAACTTGTATAAAACAATCCAGGTAAACATCTTCAGATTCAGAAAGATATCGGCATTGTAGCGAGGCGAATTTCGGTTGCACTCTAAGAGAAGATGTGTTTTAAATTATGAGAGTTCTTGCACTAACTGATATTTTTCCAACTTGAATCTTCGAATAGTTATAGTCGAAATGCAATTTAAATAATGTATTTAATTTATATATATACATGCGTATTCTCTATATTCAACGTACATAAAATTCAATATTTGTAAAAAAGTCAAACTACCCCACGTCAAAAAAACTACCCTACCCCCTAAAGTCAACTAACCCCACTAGTGAGGCAAAACCGGGTACACGTAACTACAAACAGAAGCCCCTTTTTACAACAATGGAACCAGGATCAATTACCCTCAAGCATACACGACCCAGAAAAAAGCAAGCCCCGTTTCAGCATTGACCCCATGTGGTTAAACAGGGTTTCTATATTTTAAATTGGCGAAAAGAACTCTAGGAGGGACCAAACCGCCAACTGGAAAAAAAAGCCAAACCTGAAAATTTCACTTCTTCAAGGATTCGACTGAATCAGATGCAGCGCCCCCTAACGAACAAAAAGATTATTTTAATGATTTCAATGTATTTATTAGATATGTAATTATAATGAAGTATCAATGCAAACAAAATACTGCAATATGTTGGGGAAAAAGGTGCTTTGTAGATAGCTACAAAGTTTCAAAGTAGTTAAATGGTTTTTTTCCCAAAAGAAATATACATTCGCAGTTATTAATTGTATCCCTCTTTGAGTATTTATTTGACCTTAGTATAATTTTTATACAGGAACGGCTTTCAACTAATTCTAGAAGATTATTTCTATAACAATCATATGAAATTTTGTAATCGTCAGCAGATTTTTTCTACCCCAAAATACGGGTTCGGTGGAGCCCTTCGCTTCATCTTTTCGCGAAGATAGCCTTTCGAAAGCCTGTTTCAGTTAACATATCCGACATAGAGCTCTCAAAGTTTATTAACATATTAATTGTTTATCGGCGTACAATACAACTTTCCAGAAAAGTCAGAGATTCATTACTTTTTTTATTAGTGACTTTTTTTAATATAAAAATCGTCAAACTACCCGGTTTTACCAGAGGAGTGAGGTAAAACAGGGTACACATGTTATCGTTATATGAAATTAGAAAAACTCGATTTTCAGTGGAAAAGTTGCAATCATTTTTATTTTATATGACAATTTAAGAATATTAGTTACAAAATTCACATGTAAAGCAGTTGTCTTCTTCCTCCGCGCCACTGCAGCTTTCGTGGGCACAGCTAAGACAGTTTTTACATTGGATCAACCCTTCTTCTTTATTTAAGTTAGAAAATACATCATTAAAATACAAACAATCAACATATGATATGTTTTTATCGTATTAAACAGAGGAATAATAAATACTGACTGTTCCGGTGTTACGCCACTTGGAGTACCCGGTTTTACCCCGAGTGCAGAGGTGATGAAAAACGAAATAGAATAGAATAGATAGGGTACAAATCCTTAGTAAACGTATCATAAACGGGACCAGTGGCGAATCCAAGATTTGGGTCTGGGAGGGGCTGAGGTCATAAAAAATTTGTATCGTTTTGAATGTCAAACCTCATGGCTTATGCAAACCAAACCACTTATTTTACAGACTACACTCACTTGCAAAAAGAATCATAAATAACACTATAAGACTTTCGATAATTTAATAAAAAAATACAATAAAATAACTATCCAAAAAATGTTCTCGACCGTGTCAACCCTACAAGTACGAGTGGAATGACTAGAAAAGTAGGACAATTTTCGAGTCTGTCAAGCCAGGAAGAAATGTTGTCAGGTTTTTGTTATTTTTTGAAAGAAAGGGAAATTAAGAGCAAACAGTTGTAGTGATTTTAAATAAAAATCAAGAATTTTGGTTTAGCTCTGGGAGGGGCTGCAGCCCCATAGCCCCCTCCCTGGATTCGCCACTGAACGGGACTAAATATAGTTTTAATAAGTGTAATGATTTTTAAGTAAGGATAGTTTAAAATCAAACGAACATTAGAGAGTTGACTTCTTAAAACGAATAAACCTTCACAGAATCAGTGAATTCAACAGCTACAACACACTACTGTGACTATGCAATTCAGTATCTGAATAAGAAAAATAATAGCGCCAGAAACAAGGGTTCCCTGTTTGGCACATTTTCTGAGACGACAAACACAGCAGGGAAGAGTTTACCTGCATTAAAAAGTTACTCAAGTCTTATTTACGCAGCTCGGTGGGCTAGTCCTTGTTATGGGCTAGCCTTTAACATTCACAAAGATAGGAAAGTCAATGCTAAGATATAATTAGCATAATTTGTAAGAAAAGGTCAAGGAGATTGGCCTCAACTAATTGATAATATTTTGAAGAGGACGAAACTTTTCGAATAAAAATATAAAGTGAAACATTTTAAGTTGACTATTCCATTCTTTTAAAGTTAAAAATACGAAAAATATTTTTTCTCCTCATTATTCTACACGGATTCCTAGATCTGCCCTTGTATATATTTAATAAATTAAATTTAATTCATAAATATTTATTAATTTGAAATTAATAATTTATTTATTTAATTAATTCTTAATTTGTAAGAGCTAAAAACGCATTTTTCTACAGTAGCTCCCTAGTAATTCCTAGATCCTCTTTTGTAACTTTCTAAGGCTTGTTTAGCGGTTAAGCCTTTAACCAGACGATTTAGATAATCACTGGTGGTTAAATTTTGGACTCAGAGAGGTCTAAAACGTGGAGGTTCATCAACATCTGAGATCGAATTTTTTGAAGATTTCAAGACTTTGTTTACTTCGCATACGAGAAAGTAAAAATGAAGCAGTGGAATACTATAATTATTCCATTTTTGTTAAAAGCAGTGAAATATTTTTATGATTAAATTAATTTTCAATTCGGGAAAAGGTTCAATGAATTGAATGAAGAACTTCGCGATTTTATTATCAATGATATCCTAACTGAGAATTTCAGCAAAATAATTTAGGCGATCGGTCACAAGTTCCAAACTATCCATTTTATTTGATCAATACATTTTAACTATCAATCCTGCAGCCATCTATCACATCTTTCGTTTTAATGGTTTCGACCTTCTTGTCTTAACAAGACGATTTACTTTAATTTCAAGTTTGCTGACCGATTAAGTTCAGGGTCATTTTAAAATACCCGAGACAAATCATAGATGGCGACACTAAACTACATTTCGAAAGAATATAATACCTGAATTCCCTCATAGATGGCAACACAATAGTACAATTCGAATGAAAATCCTTCTATGGGAAAACAACATCAGTATTTCAGAGCTTGAATTGAAGGATATTTTCTCTTTTAGTTTTTCTCTATGTTTAACAATATATGACATCCTGACACTTGAATGTGATGTCGAAATTTGCCTTTTAAGGATCTTCTAATTATCTAATTAGAAGAATCTAATTGTTTCCATAGACTTAAAATAGCAGATAATTTAAGAAAAAAATCCAGTAACAATAAATACAGTTAATAATAAATAAATTAAGAAAAACAACAGAAAAAAGATGAACCAGCGGGAGTGGTCTCCCCTAAACTTTCTCGTATACTTTCTAAGTGGAGATTCGTCAAAATATCGAGTTCGAATTTTTTTCGACTTTCTCTCTGTATACTTCGTATACGAGAAAGTGAAACAAACAAACAAACCTGAAATCAGATATCTGTTGCACGTTTCAAAAAAAATATTACTTTGAAGCAGGTACGATAAAATAGGCAATGCAATGAATATTAAAGCGAAAATTCTGCTTTGGAATTGAATTCCCAAGAAAACAATTTATACTACCACAACCGTAACAATTGCAATAATTTCTTTGCCTAGATATTTTACAATCACTATAATCTACAATGAGAACCTTATGATAGTCATTGGATTCTGGGTAACAGTAGGTTCGAATTTTTTTAGCCACGCGGGGGAAGGGGAAGCGGCACCTTTTGGGGGAAGTATACGAGAAAGTTGAGGGGAGAACACTCCCGCTGGTTTCTTTTACTATTAAGTGATTCTTTAAAAATTAATTTTTGTATTACATTAGACAAAGTTTCTATGCTTTTAGGGAAAAAAACTGTTCCGTTGTCGTTGAAAATTTTCCTTTAATAATTTTTTTAAATTGACATTTTTCCGGACTATTTTTCTTTTATTTTTAAATAGATCTCACAGATGGCAGCCGATATTTGCTTTCAATGCAATGTGCCCTTACATAGCAATTGTTTCAAAGATTTTGGATCGGTTTTGCCCGACGTTGCGTTTTCGCAATATTTTGTATCTTCTATAGAAGTAAATATTTTTTTCACCTGTTACTTTTTTTCTTAATTAGACTCTAATACGTCTGAAAAACAATTTTTGACCATTTCCTTCAAACAAAAGATAGTGAGGTCATTAATGGGTTAAAAGTACAGTTCGCAAAGTCTTGCCTTCAGTGGCGTAGGATCACAGGTTCGAGACCCGACATCCCCGCTGTGATGTATTTCAGCATAGCATGAATAATCATGGAGCCTTCTTTATCAAAAATAATATATTTATTGGACGTCTTCCACAGCACAAACACGTGAAACAAACACAGACAATTTACATCACTCACTGACATCGAATTCCATCTTCGATCCTCTTATTATTCTCCGTTGCTAGGCAACGTTAGCAAAAGACAATATATCGTTGCCAAACTATTTTTATTACCTTTAGAAAAGAATTAATGGCAAACGATTTTTTAAATTAATTTCTTTTACAGCCAAACGATATTTTTAAATTAATTTCTTTTATGACCAAACGATTTTTTATCTAATTTATTTCTTTTCTTTAAATATTTTAATAATTCTACAAATATATATATTTTTTATTCGTTACGATTATTACACCGCAGATATTCCATTTATTAGGGCTCAGAACACGTGAGATATTTTGTGAGTCAAATGCCATCACATAGTGTGGCGCGGAAAATTCTACAGTGAGGTGCCGGCTCAGATGTCGTCCTCATCATGTGATCGTGATTCAAATTGTAAGATCCGTCTCTAAATCGAAAAACAGAGGATTCAAAAAAGAATTTTAATCTCACGAATAAAAGTATTCATTTAGAACGTGAACAATTTATCTTGGTTTGTATTAATTTAGTGATATAGTATTTGCTTTAAATTAATCTGGGAGTCAATAGGCTAAGGGGTTTCATGTTAACTTCAGCAATTTTCTTCTTACACATTAATACTTTATTTGTGTTCCATTTCTCGAAGAACGTTACATCAGCTTAACTTGCGATTCATATAGTCTACATCAACGTAATGGTAACAATACAAAAAAGTATCATCCCAAGTTCCTGGGTTATTTTACATTTCCCAATTCTACATAAATCTCCCAAAATAATAAATACGGTTTCGTGTGAAACGATGCATACCGAGATTCTCTGGATCCACCGAATAATAATAACCTAACCATCTATTTCCATAACCTTCCCACCCAAGAAAGAAGAAAACGGAGTGGCGCGTGTGAAAAAGTTGTGTCGAAGTTTTTGTGCCGAAAAAAGTGCCCTCTGAAGTGTTTACAGCCACGGAAAGTGGCTGCGGCGGCTAAAGTATGCACTGTTTGGTCGCTCGTTTCTGGTGGAATCGTCTGCAGCGGTGGATGTTTACTGGCAGGCGGGAGGCGTCACTCCGGCGTCGTCTGACAGTCGGCGATTGTTGTATTCTAATGAGAGGTACGCCCGCTCGAGATTTTATACGCAGGAGACGATGGCGCCCTGCAATTCCGCGAAGAAAGCGTTTATCCTCATTATTAAACGGGCAAACATTGCACCCATTGTTTGGCGCGATGATTTCCACGTTGGAGCGATGGATAGGATAAAAACGCTGTGCTTTCTTTTTTACTTTCTCGTATTCGAAGTATACAAAGAGAAAATATTGTAATCGTCAAAAAATTCGAACTCGAAATTTTGACGAATCTCCACGTTTTAGACCTCCCTGAGTCTGGAAAACACAATTTTGGAATCATGTCTGTCTGTCTGTCTGTGAACACGATAACTCGAAAACTATTAGAGATAAAGGGATGAAATTTGTTATGTAGTCTTTAAACATAATTTGTACGTTTCTATCAAATTTTGGACAAAATCTGTCCACGGGAAGTATGTCTGTCTGTATGTCCGAAGTCATGTGAACGCTATAACTCAAAAACCTGAATAGCTAGATGGATAAAATTTGGTACCCGGTTTTATTGTCATGAATGTAGGTCCGTATAAAATTTTGGGCCAAATCCGTCAACGGGCTGAGTGTCTGTCGGTCTGTATAATCGCATACTTGTTCAACTCCATGCACATGCGTTCTGGTAATGCCTGTGCAAAGAAGGGACACTAGAAAACTTGGCAGTTTGCCAAAAACCAATTCTACGGCGAGATTCTATAAGGAAACAAACATTTAGGGCGCTCGCCAGGTCCTGTTGCGCATAAAAATGCGCAGAGGATTTTATTTGTTTTGATCCTTCAAACCACACGTGGTTCTAACTTTGGTTAACTTGCGACGGAAGTTTATTTGTCGTCTTTTATTTTCTAGCTTGTATGAACTATATTTTTCTATAAGTATGCTATGATGGTTCTACACATCCTATTTAATTTTCATTGTGCTTTCATAATTGATCTTTATCAAACATGTTATGAAGGAATTACCCTCTTAAAGAATTTTAACTGTATTAAACATTTTGCAGCGTATGCATCATTGTTCAAGGTATTGATTATAAAGGAAGGATTACGCCACTTTGTCCTTGAGACGGTAAGAGTGGAAAATCGCTTCGCATCTAATCGCTACGCGTCTCTTTGAATTTGATTCTTGGCGTAAATATTTTACAATCACTATAATCTACAATGAGAACCTTCTGATAGTCATTGGATTCTGGGTTACAGTAGATTCGAATTTTTTTATCCACGCGGGGGGAGGAGAAACAGCACCTTTTACGAGTATTATGCGAGAAAGTTTAGGGGAGACCACCCCCGCTGGTTTAAAAAAAAACAGTTGACGTGAAAAGGATAGAGATGAGGAAACAAAAGGAATGCGAAATTCACTCTGTAGTAGCGCCATTTCCCTCACATCTCGCACTAACTCATATACTGCTTATTGCTCGGGGTGAAAATATTATTTATTAACCCCTTAACTGTGGTGTCCGAGATCCGTTCTTGCATCGAATTATAAATATTTTAACTAATTAGCTAAAATTTTGACAACATTGTCTCTAAGGCCTACACTAAACTTGGCTTTATCAAACGTAATACCAGACATTTCTCCGGTGTGTTTGCTTTGAAGGTTTTGTTTTTCACTATTTCCCGCTCGGGTCTTGAGTACTGTTGTCTTGTCTGGGACCCTTACTGTAAAAATAAAATTAAAATTATTGAACAGGTACAAACTAGGTTTTTGCGTTACTTATTTTACCGAACAAATCACTATTATCCACGAGACTTATCCTCATCTCATTTATGGAACATCTTTGGCATTCACAGTTTGAGGGTCCGACGTGATCTTTCTTGTCTTTTATTTTATCAGAAGATAATTAATGATGTCATTGATTTCAGTGACATGTTGAGCCGTATCACTTTTTCTGCGCTGACTAGAAGTCTGAGGAAGAGTCGCTTATTTGTAAATGTATTTACTAGGTTTAATTGCATACGTAATTTTTCTATTTATAAATTTTACAAGATTTTTAACAGGTACCCTGATGATCTTGATGTGTTTAATATGTCTTATGGTGTTTTAAGATTGAATGTTTGCGGCTTTTGTGTTCTTGAAGTGTTTTTATTTTGTGAGCTTTTTAAATTGGTGTAGTGTTTTTAGTGATTTCTGTGTCGATCTGTTGTGTTTATTAATCCGTATTTTACGGCTATTTTAGAGTTGTTTCTGCATCATGCACTCTGTAATTGGAGTTTATTCTGTAGTGTGCATTTTCTAAATAAATAAGAATAAAAAATAAATAAAATTAAGACATTCATAAAAATCATAATTCGGTACAAAATTGGCGCGTAAGCCTTTAACATCTTGTGTGCGTCTGATAGTCGGCGATTGTTGTATTCTAATGAGAGGTACGTCCGCTCGAGATTTTATACGAAGGAGACGATGGCGCCCTGTAATTCCGCGAAGAAAGCGTTTATCCTCATTATTAAACGGGCAAACATAACACCCATTGTTTGGCGCGATGATTTCCATGTTGGAGCGATGGATAGGATAAAAAAGCTTTGCTTAAAAGAACAAAAAAAACATTTGACCTGAAAAGGATGGGATCTGAGCAGTGGCGAATCCAGGATTCGGTTCGGGGGGGGGGGGGGAGGAGGCTGAGATAATAAAAATTTTGTATCGTAGTGCTAATGTCAAACCTCATGGCTTGTGTAAACCAAAACACTTTAACTTTACTCACCTGACAATAAGAATCATAAAGAACACTGCAATACTTTCGATAATTTAACAAAAATTACAATGTAATAATACTAGCCAAAAAATGTTCTCGACCGCGTCAACAAGTACGAGTGGAATGACTAGAAAAGTGGCCCCATAGCTCCCACCCCCTGTATTCGCCACTTCTTATGCGAGTCGGTAAAATTACATCTAATAATAGCAATCGATGGAACGCCAGCACACATGCAAATAAATGTTTAGCTTGCGAACTGTACCGGATTTATGATTATCGAATGTTACCGAAAAGACAACGGTAGAAGCTTTTAAAAAGTTTTTTAAAGAAAACAAATCCAAAAAAAATGAAATAACCCATTGAAATATTCGAAATACGAAGAAAAGTGTTACCAAAATGAAGTTACAGTTATAATGAAGGAAACTGTGCAATGCATACGAGACTCTTCTGTGATTATTCTTCATTAAGTTTCCGCTTCTTTTCTTCTATAAT